>QXVX01008428.1:0-12750 GCA_013436065.1 Halocynthia aurantium
ATTGAACGTTACACGTGCATATACATAGCAACATACTATTCCCACTTGGTTCAATTATTTCATTAATAATTTAATTTCGCTATACTCGAGTCAATGGAGTGTAAGTGCAATGGCTTGAGACTCGATATTTTCTTCATTACATATGAATAATAGTAATTACCAATATTTCAATGTTTCATTCCAGATTTCAACGCTCATCTTCAACTGTGGATATTTCTTTCTTCCTGGAGAATATATTTTTAAACTCAGATCTTCCCAAGGTAAATATTTCTAATATAGTCTATATTTCTAACATAGAGCGGATCAGTACAGTACAGTATGTTCAATAAAGCATTGGATTTTAATATAAACAAGAAGTTTTACACTTATGCAGTGGTTGATTTTATACCTTACCTAGGACTACGCACTATTCCAGTCTACGCAACCCTACAGAAACACAGTTTCAGACATACAGAGCATCCTCCCATTTGATCGGGAATGTATATATAATAGTGACACAGAAATCACATCCCCTTTTCCCACCAATCAAAATCCCTTCCGTAGCGATTTGTAGACATTGTAAGTTCCAATATTTTATCATAAAAGTCTTATTATGACGCAGATGATGTGATTGCCGTCAGTACACGCATTACTGCAACCAAGTGGCCAGATGTCAAAATATCATGGGACAAAAATCACGAAGCGTTGACTAATGACGTCAAGGTAAGTTTATATTCAGCATTTTTTCTTTATTTAAAAAATAATAATTTCGTAGTAAAGCGTCGATTTTTTTTAGGTCACCGTAACGTTAGAGGGCGCTATATGCAAGTCCGACATCGCGAGGCAAAATAAACTGATGTTCAATTTGAAACAGGAAAATAAAGACAAAGGTATAAATGATTTAAAACAGGTCTAAGTCGTTGACTGAGAAGTGTCCATGCTAATTTTTCAAGATGATTTCCACACATTTTTTGCAAAAAAACAACTATAAACACTGCACAGGAGATACTTGTGACTATTTGGCGTGTTTGGAGTATACAGGGCTCTTATTTTGTTTTATTTTTAGGAGAAAAAATTTGGACAATTTCAAACATTCCAATTCTCCAGTCATCGGAGTCCTTCATTCCGTCGTATTCCATTCTTCCCTGTGAGACGTTCAGCAGCGTCGGCAGTTATGGACTCAAGCTCGTGATGACGTCATCAACCTACGATGACGTCACATTAGCCACTAGTGACATCATGGACGTCGAATGGAGCAAAAAGTACGATTTGAAAATACGAAGGCGGGCATTTCCTTGTCAAGGTCAAGGTGTCAATGTAGCTCTTACTTTTCCTCCGTGCGCTTCAGCGAGAGATACAATCCGTCTTCTGTCAGTCGTTGATGGAAAAAGAACTTTTATCGCCTCCCAACAGCGAAACAATGAAGGTACAGTTTATCTTTCAGTATCATCAGCAATCACAAATTGAAAAACCTAATTAAAAATACGCCGTTATATTTTCAGTAAAAATAGAAACCGTCAGGTAGCGCTAAAGAGTCATTTACGAAAACGTAACCGCGCTTAACCGTAAAGCACAATGGAATGTGTAGCGATCAATTCTAGTTCATTTCAATGAATCAAAGTTCAAGAATTCTGAACGTTTATTTTTGTTTAGATCATGTGACATTCCCGTGCTCCGCCTTCTATCGTGTCAATCAAAGCGTTGACGGATTCTGCTTTCAATACGTCACCGAAGTCGGTCATGTGACCCGAACTATTTGCGAACCAGCCAATAAAGATGCAGCAGGTAACTTAAATATCATGTTTATGAAATGATAATATTGTATACGTCATTATATCATCACCCGTTATTGTGCGTTGTGCTGCTTAATCTAAGATGTAACCGTTTGTAAACTCTTGTGTTTGAATTTTTTTTAGATTTTGAAATTTCTGGTTCATGGTCTCCGTGGACGAAATGGAGAACTTGCAACAGACCATGTCAAGTCGAAACTGTGCGCCGAAAGCGAAGTTGTAACAATCCAAAACCACGAGGTGATGGGAAACCTTGTCTTGATGTCTACGGTAAATATTTTTGCAATGAAGTAGATTTTCAGATTAGATTAGATTAGATTTTCAAGTTAAAATGTCACCTTAGCATTAGAGTGCAATGGATGTTAGCACAAGATCTCCTTCGCGAGATCCATTCCTTACTATCAAATGTTCGTCCTTTTTTCTGACTCCTATCATGCGATGCTTCCGCTCAGTAAAAATGTGAAGACTCCTGACATTAGGGTCAATGGGTCATGATCATCCATCCGTGTATTTTTGCGCTAAATTGGTCCAGATTCCTCGTCATTTTCGTTATTTTTTCAAACCTTAAACTATTCCCGTATACACACAAACAGGGGAGGAAAAACTCGATGAAGTGGAAACGAAGTCCTCATCGAAATCGCGCTCCGTCTGTAACTATGGCACCAATCTAACGTCACTCATTACATCACCAAACGCCAAGTGTGAATGTGGATGCGGGATACCCGAGTCGACGATTGGTATAGTGATGTCATCGGTGACGAACAATTGCGTAGATTCAGGAACAATTGTAAGTCCTAGCTTGATTGCCTCTTCGAACAATATTTGTGTTATTTTAGTCAATGATTTCGCGTTGTTTCAGGAATGTTAAAGTTTATCTTTTGTCCCAAAATTTTCACAGAATGTAGAATAATACGATATCTTTATTTCTTGAAAGTTTCTGGGTAAATTATTGTCTGGAACAACCTTTTTGAAATCATTCATCCGTTATCAACCCATACTAGTTTGTTGGAACTAGGATTAACTAGGATCTATATCTGTGGTTCATTTTAATGGGAGATTACTATAATTAATCATCTTTCTTTGCAGTTATGGACGGTCCGAGTTCCTACTGATCATGTGATGCGATTCCGCATGATCGATTACCAGCTTACTGATGATGAAATTCTCACTGTCAGAGACGGTAGAACTTCGTGGCCGATGACATCACAATACACCAGTGTGACGACACTGAGTAACGTCGTCCTCGTCCAGTTTGTGAAATCAAAAATTGTCAATAATCTCGACTCTTGCGGATTCATTATGACGTTTGAAGCAATAGGTAAGTGTGATTGTGATTGTGACATAGCGACAGTTTTCATTGATGCTTTTTGATAATGAGTTTTGACGACTTGAAGGCAAGTCACGCTACAACGACTTGTGTCAGAATATCCCAAGTCTCCACACTTCCCCTGTCTACAAATAGATTCACCTTTTCTTTCATTTCAGCAAATCCAACGATAGCAGTATCAATTTCTACATCTGGATCACGAAATCAAAGTTTGAATCTGATGAACGGTGACATGGTTGATGACATCACACGATGGTTCCAACGAACCTCGACCGAGAACCCTGTCGTTCTTGGAGGAATCGCTGCTTGCGGGCTCATAATTCTTATTCTTGTTGTCGTGGTGATTGTGCATTGCAAGGGGAGGAGACGGGGTAAAAATTCTTTAAAATTCATTTCGAGCACTGCTTTCTTTCTTTATGATTATCATTTTTCTCCTTTATTCCGAATCTTATCATGCTGATTAAATATTTTTTGTACGTTCAACAGCCCGAATTCCTCCAGTTTGTCACACTCCAATGAACACGAGACTCTCTATGCCACCTGATGGCAGAAGTTGCAGCAACGATGACACAGAATCTGGTACGACCTTTAGTTTTATAGATTCAAAGATAGGTTATTGTAATAACTCTTAGGTTTAGGAAAGAAATTTTTCATTATCAAATTTTTTTTTATCTAGAACCTATGTTCCGTCCAAGAACAATTGGTAATTCGCTCAACTGTGATATCATGAACGACACATGCATCCCAATGACGCAAACAATGAGTTCGGGAACAGCGTATTATCTTGCACAGCGACAGCTCGAATTAATGAAGGTAAGTCTAGCACCATCTAGTGTACGTCTGACAACAACAAAAAAACGGTAATAATTTGAATTTATTACAGCGCCTCGGAAAAAACGAACATTCTCAAACTTATGCCACCGGGTGTCTCACAGAGACGAACCTACGACAGCAGGAGGATCTGTTGTTTGGAGATCGAAGAAGTCTTCATAGAAACGAAGAATTAAAAGTGACCTCGCTGACGTAACATCTCGCAACTCTGCGAATCAAAGCGGTCCAATCAAAGACCCGTCAGCTGTATGCGGCCTGCCACCAATATGTGTAGTCAGTGCAAAAACCATATGCTGTGGTGACAGAAGTATGTTTACACTAAATGCAATATGATAATTTGGTAGCGCAATAACTTGCTTTGTGCGCTGGTTGCAAATCCCTTGACCAACAAGTATTTTCCTCATTGTTCTTGTACAATGGTGGTTCTTGAAACAATCGATGAATCTAAACGCTAATTTCGTAGCTATAGGCAACAAGCCAGGTTAAAGATCATTTGATATACAGTGGCGCCCCGTACTTTGTACTTGATCCGTTACACGAGGGACGAATCAATTTCACCAGTAGAAATAATGGAAATGGAAATAATCCGTTCCCAGACCCTAATCCGAATCCATTTCGATAAAATTAAGCAGCAAATACACGTGATTGAAAGTAAAAATCACCTTTATTCCACGAGTTCTTTCTTATTTATCTGTGACCTTATTAAATACTGTTTTTATACCTGGCATAAACCTAATATCTGCCCAGTAAAAAGATGGTGCATTTGTACTGTAACTTTTTAAAATTTAAATCATGACAGCGTAAGTGGAGACTGAAATTTTATCATTCTATTGGTATTATGTTTAAGTAATTATATATACCTACTTCCAGAGTATATGTATACGCTATATTATGAAAAGTAAATGGATATTGTGTTTAGACTTTGGCCCCATCCTCTAGCTTTCCCATTTTATAGATGCAGATATAGGAACATAACGAAATCAAAACACTTTCGGTCCCAGAAATTTTGGATTGCGCAAAGTCAGTTTTCCTTCCTCGGCTTCAAAGTTCAATTTGATGTAGTTCCATTATTACTGCTTGTACAATGCCTTCCAAGTCAACACGGGATTAATTTCTAATTTCTTCCTATTTATTATTTAATTTAAGAGACGTTTGTCGGCACTTTTATTTCGTTAATAAATATTTAAAATACGCGTGACGTTACCATGACATTGTCCTGTTCCCCAGGTACTTCCCAGTTTATGTACCAGTAAGAAGTCAAGAGACGTTCATTATATTTTCTTTGTCAATGTGAGAAGGAGCAGTGTCGTTGTCAGTGTGAGAAGGAATCTAAACAGCACTACGCGACATATTATATTCGTTGTAACATTTGTATAGGAAGTGACATGATATGTGAATTGGTTCATTCCCACGATAAAGAAATGAACGTTACACCTATTTTAACTTTGAGCAATTTCACTAGTTGCTCTACGTTCAATCGTTGGTAAAGGCTGATACACTCACTGTGTAGCTTAGATATTTACGACTACAGGAATATAAATTTTATTACGGTGAAGCCTAACTTGATTCTCGAAATTACAATTTTCATCATCGTTATTGGTCGGAATCTTCAGAAATTTCAGCCCGGCCCTTTTCCAGTTTTCCAAATAAGGGTCATTCATAAGTCAGGGCCATGTAATGGCATTTTATGTTATTGGAATGTTATGGAATCATATGTGAATTACAGGAATTATACACTCCCGATTACAAGGCAGGATTGTCCGTATATCTAAACTACGTCGCGCGTGGTTGCGTAAACTGGAATGGCGCGTGCTATGAATACTTCATTTAACATCGAGATAAACATCCTTTAGTAATTATAATTTTCTCCACAATCCAGAACAGTTAATCACTATTCAGTTTTGATAATCAATTCCGCATGAGTTTCTTATAGAAACGTCCCTGAGACTTGCCTATTACATCTCCTTGCTCTAGCGGTAATCTTGTCACTTTACCCAATTGATGTCTTTTTCACTGTATCTAGTACAGTAGTGATGATAGTGTTACGCATCATCGTCATATACGATTGTATCTCCATGTTTCGTACTCTATCATTTACATGTTCCATGCTAGTATTTCAACTATATAGACTATTGGTTTCAGCCATCAACTTTTATTTACAAGTCATCAGTGAAGGCCCCACTCCAGATCGGAAGCTGAATAGCTACTTCATTGTACTACTACTGATAATTCATACTCATATAGTTAGTGCATTACTGAAAGCTTCATCTTGTTTGGTTTTATTAAGGTTAAATACTGATTGAATCTCTTACAACTATTCAATAAGTAATGTAAGATATAATGTTTGATATATGATAGCAGAAGTATATTCATTTGACCTCCTTTGAATTTTTTTTAGCTGATATATCATCAAGAAACCTGGGATTATGTTATAATCAGTGGTGTAGTGCTGCCGGAGCGTGCCGGAGCTCCGCTGATGGGTTAACAGTCAATAGTAGGCTTATTATTTTCTTATATATTTAATAGTAAACCTGCTGGAATTGTGTACGTTCCCGATGCACTCACGTGAACGCTTCCTGTCCATTTACGAGACGAACGGTGTGAGACAAAGTTGTCAATCGTAGTAAAATACCATTTTGGAGCTCCGGTACCTATAAAATTACCACTACACCCCTGGTTATAATGTCCTCAATTAGCACTTACACATTGCACCCTGTCCTCAGGAGCGTATCATAAGCTTTAAGTGAGGTATCGCTGTAGATATTATATTCTTTAACTGAGTAAATCTCTCTCCGATCGAACAATCTCAGACAGATTCAACTTTGGCACTTTGATATATTTACTTCAATGTCTGTATAAATATTCCCCATTACTAGCAGTTGTAAAATATCGACTACATTGATATTGAAGAAAAATATTCTGAATTAGTTTTTATGAATGGAAAATATTGAGAAATAGAACTCTCCGATCCCAGCTGGATGTGCAGGTCTCTCCCGCCGAGGTGGCTGCGATGAACAAGCTTTCACAGTCAACCTTTCCCTCGAATCATACTTTAGTGAATATATTTTATGTACAATCTTTACCAGTGTTCCTATTCATTAATTCTCCAGTTTTCTTTTCAATTTTTGAATTTGAACATTTACTTTTGCAACTGTCTGAATCACCTCTCCGACGATGAAGTGCAATTTTATGTCGCGAGAAATTACATTTTTTAGCAAACGCTTTACCGCAAACGTCACATTTGAATGGTCGTTCTCTCGTGTGAATCCTCATATGTTCCAAGCAATTTCCTTTCTGTGTGAACATTTTTTCACACATTTCGCATTTATATGGTTTATCTTCTGTGTGAATCCTCATGTGAGCGACACAGTGAGTCTTGTATGAAAACGATTTTTCACACACTTGGCACTGGAACACCTTTTTGTTCGTGTGGGTTCTCGTGTGACGCTCGAGATACCCGGGACGGGTGAAAATTCTATCGCAGAACTCGCAGTGATACTGACCCTGTAAAATGTGACTTTTCATATGTTTTCGGAGGTTTCTTCCTGTCACAAAAGTTTTTTCACACACCTGACATGTGTATCTCTTTTTCTGCATGTGAGTTCGCATATGTTCAGTGCAATATCGTTTCAGAGTGAACGTTTTATCACATTTGTCGCACTTGTAATCTTTTTCAGTCGTGTGAGTTTTCATGTGAACGATGTAATATCTTCTCAGTGTGAAAGTTTTTTCGCACACTTCGCACACGAATGGTTTTTCATTCGTATGGGTTTGCCTGTGTTTTGACAGATGCCTCGGGNCCTTCTTCTCCTAACTTCTCTCGCATAAAAGAAATACGAGAGAAAGATATACGAGAGAGATTCAAACGAACAATAGTAGAACCGACTGAATATCGATGTATAACCCTGATTGCCGTACGGTACAGTGGTATTTATTATTCAGTCGATTCAGCAGCACAAGCAGTAACGTGTCCCAACTAAATACTGCTGTAGTTCGGGGATGAAGTGCGACACTTAAAAACGTTAATTGTCATTAATGTCGCACATCATCATCGATACGACGAGTGCACACAAGATAACCCTAGTAGCAGTATGATACAGTGGTATTTAGTATTAAGCTGGTACAACTGATTTTACTATTTTCTATTCAAACGAAAAATTATGACGTCACAGATGCAGAATGCAAGGGCAATTCAAAATATTGAAGAGATGCATTAATGAGCTGAGTTGCTCTAGTTCTTAATAAAGTAAAATTGATCATTACAAAAAAGTAGAATGCAAAAGTGCTAACTTTGCACTGTCATTTCACGTACCGTATTTCCTCGATTATAAACCGCGGCTTATATTCTTTTTTTTCCACATTCACATTTTCATTTTGTGCGGCTTATATAATCAAATCAAAGGCGGGCTTATANATAATCTAGGGCGGCTTATATTGTTTTTTTTCATCATTTCGTGCGCCGCACAAAAAATACTCACGAATAGCGGCTCGAAAAGCAAGTTGCCCGGACAAAGGTAGTACGAGGTTCTACTATATATTGTTATTTTTTTCATCAATTCGCGCGCCTTACATTATCACTCAGCATACCACCAACATTCAAACTGCAATAGTTCGTGTTTAAGAATGAGTAATAGGCGAGCGTATACAGTGGAATTTAAAATGGAGGTCGTTAAATTTGCAAAAGTTTATTAAATGATTCATTGTCCGCTGTTTGTGACATTGCCTTAGAAAAATAATAGAAAAGGCTTAGGTAGGCTACCCTATGTTCTAGTGCGGCTCTTTTTTCATCATTTCGTGCGGCTTATAATCAAGGGCGGCTTATATTCTTTTTTTTCCATCAGTTTGTGCGGCTTATAATCGAGGGCGGCTTATAATCAAGGGCGGCTTATATTCTTTTTTTTCCATCAGTTTGTGCGGCTTATAATCGAGGGCGGCTTATAATCAAGGGCGGCTTATAATCGAGGAAATACGGTAATGGCTTTTCCAGGATATCGTCATACTACAACATCAAATTCTCAACGTCACTGAACTATATTCGTTACTAAATTTGTTTCCTTTCAGACGCTGAATTTAAGTTAGATCTGATATTTGCGGTTCAACCCACGGTTTTCGATTTTGATACAGCAACAGTCATCACCATGATCAAAGAGATAGCTGCCGCAGCCAACACACTTATCGGAGAAAATTTCAAGACAGCTGTCATTTATGCAGAGGACCCTCCATCTATCGTTGTTCCTCTGGCACAATACAACCAGACACAAATTGCTGTAAGATATCTATCTTGAACTAGTCAAGCGATATGACGCGGTTGGACGTCCAAACATTTCATATTAATATTTAACCAGTTGATTCGCCACCCAGTGGGCTGATATAAAACATTGGACTGTAATTTATGATTTAATGTAATTTAATTTATTTTACGATTTATGAAGCCCGTACCAACTTTATACTAAATACCGATGTATCCTATTATATTGACCGCATTCGTAATATCGAGAAGATGTGCGACATTAAACGCGATTTTAAAGGGCGTTAGTTAGTCAGCTATAGCGGCATTTAGTATGTACTGTTTCCTTACAAAGGGAAATCATGTTTCCAACTGAAATAAAAGTTGGCAACATCGCAAAGAAGGTTATGAAATGGAAAAATATCACATGAAAGACTATAACAAACTATATATTGTATTTGTAGTGAAATCATTTCAATGGATAAGCAAAGTGCTAAATTAATTAATCATTAGTGGATTCTGAGGCTTCACAGTTGACAAGATGGCGATCAGAAAAATAAATTAAAGAACTTGTTACATTTTTACAGGCTGCTGTGAATGAATCGATAGAGTCAGATAGATTGGTCAGAAATATACCAAACACCCTACTTACCGTCTATAATGTAAGTGAAGCCTCAGAAATATCCGATGCTACTACCTGCGGTTCACTTCAAGTTCTTGTTCTTATCGTAGTATCTGGGTAAGTATAAAAGATCATGTAATGGTACATCCAGATCAGAAGAACTTGTTCTGTAAACGTGTTTCCTTGACAGTGGAATCGTGATTGAAGTTGATTTAAAAACATATTAGTTTAATGTTTCTAGTTAAAACAAACAAGTCGTAAGACCAGTAAAGGGAAATGAAATAGTGTTTTGTGACAATTTGGCATTTCTAGTTGTATTCCACAGATATAATAGCTCAAGTCTTGATCTCGGATTGTGACGTCACAAACTATACGATTAGTTTTGTATAGAATCGAATTTCACCTCAGAAATTAAGATCAAAATTTTATTTTGCAGTATCGATGCCCAGGATCAAGCCCCGTCCATGACGAATGCACAACTTATTCGGGACGCTGGCATCGTATCTATCGGAGTTTCAATTGATTTTAATAGTGCACAGGACCTTCTCGTGGTTAGTTTCTAACTCTTCCATTAGTTTCGTGCAAATCGAAAAGTTATTTTTGGGTCATTTTCACGGGAACTCCGGTATAATCTTTATAAAATATTATACGATTTGTTTTTCTTTAGTTAATAGACTAGTCATATATCTTATTATGTGTTAGGAAGAAAACAATTGCATTATTGTTATAATGATGTACATGACTACGTCAATTATTTTAACCACAATGCATTCCTGATAATAATACAATGAGAAAATCTCACAATTTGAAATATTCCTTCATATCTTTATTCAACTTTAACCCATCAAAGTATTTTTATAAATATGTTGATAACAATAGTATTTTCGATTATTTCTACCACGTTCTAGACAAGATCAGATTGTTCATGAATATTGTTTTACAGTTCTTGGTTTCGGGTAACAGCACGTCAGACGAAAGAGTTTACAACGTTGATAGTGATTTGGGTTTACAAAACGAGATTGCTGACATAAATACAGATATTCGTCGTGCCGTACAAGCAGGTAAATATCACTATTTAGAATTACAGAAATACTGCAAATTCATACCTTACCCTAACTCTAATAAAGGAATGATGTTACAGTTACATGTTATAGCTATGATAAAGTCAGACCAAACAAAAGAATTGATTGAAACAATTGATCTTGTTTTGCATATTGAAATTGTTTTTTTTATTTTTCCCAGCTTCATGTAAACCATGCGCCACAAATCCTTGCATGAACGGTGGAACGTGCAACAACATAGGAATTGCTGATAAATACCGGTGTGATTGTGTTGGGGAATTCTTTGGAAAGAATTGCGAATTCTGCGATTAAATCTTCCTCAGATTGTAAGTAAATATCATGTTCATTATTATACATAGTAGCTGTCCATGATGTAATAAAGCTTATATCTTTTACTGATGTCTATTATTTCAGTGAATTAATTAAATTTTGTTTTCCAGGAAATCAAAATTGGACAAAGAGAGAGATTCTTCATATTCACTATTATTGTTATAATCTAAATGTTATTTTCAAATGAAATGTCCAGGTCAAATGAATTCACAAAATCATTAATTACTTCTTGAAAGAACAATTATGATAAAAAAAAGAAGTAAAAGCTAAAATATCTGCTCCTTTTAGCTCAATGCTGATATCATCTTTGACCATTTTACAAAACAAATGCATATTCTTTAAATTGCCTCATATCAGTGATGGAATGCACTTTAGGCAAGCAGTGTTACCACACACTGATACCTAGAAACGCCACACTGGTTACCACGGTACATTAAACGCTACAGCACCAGTTACTAAAATTACAAAAGTTTGCAGAACACGTCTCTGAATTTCTTCATAAAATAAAGTTTCCCCCTATCTAACACGATATTAGCTGTATGTGTTTTTACTTTATGTATTTATATTCACATGTACAGTCAAACCTTGCGAATTTGAATCACGTTGCTTCATGCTTTTATGATAATGAAGTAAGTATAGTAATAATGAGTAAAATGTTGCGAAATCATTCTGTGAAATTTTATATAGCAAAGTACACGTTGTCTGATTAGCAAGGTTTGACTATAATATAATCTCTATATACGCATATTAATATGTATTCATAAAATCCTGCATTCCTCACCTGAACTCAATATATGATTTCTGACTATGGACAGAATGAACGATTTGGCTGAAGTCATTACACAACTAAAAAACTATTAAACAGAGATAGAAAAAGTAGATTCTCAAACTAATTTTACTATACCTTCATTGCCTTCATAAACTAATATTCAATTCAATAACTGGGGCTGGGGTATGATAAATAAAAACAGGGTAAAACAATGACAGGTCGGGCACCCTTTGATTTATAAAAAATTTGTAATGTAATGCCAAATATGGGCACTGGTAGAAGGATGCAGTATTTGTATGAAATTTTATGTAACAATGTTGTTAAAAATCTCTCTCTCTCTTTGAATCATAATCGGAATAATAAAATAACAGTAGATCAAAGATTTCATTCTCTGAAATTCTAGAAGGAATAGAATGTTATAGCTTAATTCTGTAATAAATACCAGAGATTTATTTCAGTGTAAGCAAAAGCAGATAGACAGCTATATATCAGACATATATAAATATAATAGTTAAGCATGTATGTTTGTCTAACATTGTGTACTAATGTAATCCTATCACACAGTTCGCTAGCACAAAGTTTTAGCTGGCTATGCCAATTATGCCCGGAATATTAAATAATTATTTACTCCGATTGTATTAACAATAGAGAACTAAAATCATTTTTGGGCATAATTGGCATAGCCACCTGAAACTGTGTGCTAGCAAACTGTGTGATAGGATTACCTTTGTCGCTGTGTTACTTTCATTATGGTAAAAAAGTTAATATGTTATCTGACCCTGGCTGTTTATGCTAAAGTTACAAATGATAAGAC
>QXVX01008429.1:2222-14858 GCA_013436065.1 Halocynthia aurantium
GGCCTACATCCATACAGTAGCGTACTAATTCTATCATGTTAGTCTTGTACCACAACTTATATGAAAGATCCAAGTTTTATATACTACTTGCATGCTAAGCTGCTGCCCAACACATACAAATTCTTGATAGTTAGATGGAAGTGATCCTGCCTTATTTTGGGGGTTGACTTATCCTGCAAATATAGGCTAAAACCTAGAATACACCTCAGAAATATAGGGGTTAGGGTTAGGGTCTGGTGAAAATAAGTTAAAACTCAAAATACATCTCAGAAATTTGATAGAGTCTCAAATTCTGAAATAAATTTGTTAGCCAGGAACTCTCGTCTCTTGAATATGCCCGACTGAAGGTCATTCTAATCTAGCAGTCATAGCCAACAGGAGGGACAGTTAGATGGAAGTGATGCTGCCTTATTCTGAGAGCCGACTTGACTAAAAATTGAAATACATTTAAGTCTGAAAATTCTGAATAAAAATCTGTTAGCCAGGAACTCACGTCTCTTAATGTGCTCGACTGAAGGTCAGCCTAATCTAGCAGTCACTGAATGACCAACAGGCCTCAATTATACATTATGTAAAGACTAGTTAATTATTAAAGAGCCGAGTCGTGACTGAAAAACGCCGACAACGTAATTACGGAGCGGTTTCCAACAAAAAGGTCGATAAGATGAGTCGGCAAAATGTCAACGGCGAACATTTAAACAAGCGAAGTAGAAATTGAAAACAGTGAATTTCATAAAGGTGTGTTATGTTTGTTTAAAGGGAAAATACAATGAATGAGATAANGGCAGAGGCGAAAATAAGGCTGTGACACCACCAGCAGACCTACATTCATACAGTAGCGTACTAATTCTATCATGTTAGTCTTGTACCACAACTTATATGAAAGATCCAAGTTTTATATACTACTTGCATGCTAAGCTGCTGGTTAACACATACAAATTCTTGATAGTTAGATGGAAGTGATCCTGCCTTATTTTGGGGGTTGACTTATCCTGCAAATATAGGCTAAAACCTAGAATACACCTCAGAAATATAGGGGTTAGGGTTAGGGTCTGGTGAAAATAAGTTAAAACTCAAAATACATCTCAGAAATTTGATAGAGTCTCAAATTCTGAAATAAATTTGTTAGCCAGGAACTCTCGTCTCTTGAATATGCCCGACTGAAGGTCATTCTAATCTAGCAGTCATAGCCAACAGGAGGGACAGTTAGATGGAAGTGATGCTGCCTTATTCTGAGAGCCGACTTGACTAAAAATTGAAATACATTTAAGTCTGAAAATTCTGAATAAAAATCTGTTAGCCAGGAACTCACGTCTCTTAATGTGCTCGACTGAAGGTCATCATAATCTAGCAGTCACTGAATGACCAACAGGCCTCAATTATACATTATGTAAAGACTAGTTAATTATTAAAGAGCCGAGTCGTGACTGAAAAACGCCGACAACGTAATTACGGAGCGGTTTCCAACAAAAAGGTCGATAAGATGAGTCGGCAAAATGTCAACGGCGAACATTTAAACAAGCGAAGTAGAAATTGAAAACAGTGAATTTCATAAAGGTGTGTTATGTTTGTTTAAAGGGAAAATACAATGAATGAGATAAACTCCCTTAGCTAGCGAGCTTCCCTTAGCAATAAATGCAGTCAAAACAAGACACCCAATTAAATAACAGTCTTGTTTCCAAGGGTCAAGAGTTTGACATTTTCCCCCAGTTACTCTTTAACAATATTTCAGTGAGGCTGAGCCCACCCCCTGTGTGTAATGTTTGTTTAAAGGGCAATTACAATGGAAGAGATGAACAGTGACACAATGAACTCCCTAGTTCAGTTTTTCTTTACCCTATTGGAGGTACTGAACCCTGCAAGCTTCATCAGTGCATTCACCGAACCCTTCGTAATTGGAAAAATAAAATATGATTTCTTTAAAACATAGGTGACGTCACGAATAATACGAGCGGGATACACAGAACAGAAAAGTATCCAATATATTTTTTCCTATATATTTTTCTATTACCCATGGTTCTATGGCTCCAGCTTATCAAAAATAATAAAACACTACAAGTACAATGGCCTATCATCAAAACCGAAGAATCAACCAGGCACCTATACTTTTCTACATAACAAAATTTATACAACTCTGTTTGCTCAACTCCTTATATTTCCATCAGCTACACAGCACTGGTAACTCCTTATTTCTAAAAAATCTTCTCCAGTTTTGTCGACACAATAAAAAATAACAATAGCGCCTGCAGCCTCGACTTCAACAAGAGCAATAAAATTATCAGTTCTAGCCTTCTAATTCAATCACTCTCACAGATCAAATTATTTCGAAGCAACGCCTTCTTTCTTGTTTTTATCTATCTTCGACCTTTCACTCTGAGCTTGATTAAAAAATTATTGATCCGACGGAGATAAAAATGAGAAGGCGAGCTGTGATAAAAATTATTTAAATCCAATTCTATCTTATTGAATCTCACGTGAAGAAAAAGTGAAAAATACCATGTGGACTAAGGTATGCTGTGTAAAATTTTACTGCACTACATGCTACACTGCATGTATGCTGCTGCCCTCACCTGATAGTGGCTAAAATATTATGGATAAACTATTATTAAAACTTCTCTCGACGGTCACAATAATTAAATCTTTCAAATTATCAAACTATATAACTGTTGCAAAGAGGCTACAAGAAAATCACAACAAGTAGTTTAAATTTAATATATACTAAATAATTAATATAATATAACTAAATAATTTATTTGTTAAACATAAATCTTTTAATTATCAAACTATATAACTTTTACGAAGAGGTTACAAAAAACCACAACAAGTAGCCCAAGTTTTAACTTTACCGAATAAATTAATGCTCTTTGCTTGTAAATAACATAGAACAGAACAGAACATACTCGCGTACCACTTGGGTGGCTCTCGTGTATCACTAGTGACACGCGGACCACAGGTTGGGAACCACTGATTTACAGGATTAGAACCAGTGGTTCTTACTGTAGAGATGAAATGAAATTACAATAGTCAGGTAAGAGGTGAAGAAATGAACTTTCTGAAACTCAGCAAAACTTGTACTGAACAAACCTGACTAAATCTTCGTGCCAGGATCGGTGGTTGCCTCAGACGTACCGGAACAGGACTTTGTACTTCGTCTGACGAGGTCCCGGATGCTTGGTCGCTTTCGCCGTCAGATCGCATATTCTCATGTACTATTCCTGAAAAAATTATTACATTGAAAAATAATAAATTTAAAATATCGAAAATTGTTTATTGGTGAATAAAGATTATTAATTCGAATAGGATTTGCTCTACCGCTGCTCCATCTCCTTACCCAGGTACCCAGATACTTAAAACACTTTGTTCTAGGTGAAAAACAGACACATACAGATGTTAGGGCATGATAATAATAGTTGGTATACCACATGACAGTGACTCCTTGTATAGTTCTCCCTGCTATCTGTTAGTTATGTACACCCAACATTGTTTGGCAAGGTGCAAGGTTGTGTTAGTTAGCAGATTTGAAAATTATCAATTTGACAAAATTCAAAACATGCAAGCAACTGTGTCGTGATCAGAGAATGAGAAACCTGTGCGAGTGCAATCAAGTACAGCAGATAGAAAGAGAAAAAGTGCAAAAGAAGTTTGAAATAATCACCGACATGCTGCTCTGAGTTAAAAGAATGTGAAAACATCACCAAAGACTTTTTTAACTTTAACTTATACCTTAATTCAGGGCTTCCCAAACTAGGGGTCGCAACCCAGTAGAGGGCCGCGCGAAGAGTTTTAGGGGTCGCAAAATTTAACACAAAAGTACTACATCCATATAAATTGTACTTTTTTTGACTTTCGAAAGGCAATTATTAAAACTAAATCTTAACTGAGTTGTGGACTCTACGTAAACACCACTACAGTGCGACTTTGCGACATGTATATTTTGATCTGTTCATCACTGTAAAACATAAAGGTCGCGGAGAATTTTGATAAATTAAAAGGGGTCGCTAGCAAAAAAAGTTTGGGAAGCCCTGATCTATAAAACTCTGTGCTATATAAAAACTATTTCATACATTGCAGTGGACGTATGTTATTCCTACAGTTACTGATAACTTATGCCTTAATTAACTGAAATAATCAGATCATTATTTAGTTTGGTCAAAGCCTGAAGAAGCTCTTTAGATGATATTGTGATGTTATTCGGGAGCTTGTGCGCTGGTATTACTTATAGTCACTGACGGGATGATGATGATGGACCCAAGAGGTTACTATAACCGTCATGAGGGTCATCATGATCACTGCAGTGACTCGGACATTGCAGGTATTCTATTTGAATGCTGGATCGACTGCGAGTCTCCTGCGCTCAACTGATCACTAGCGACATCTTGTGGGCAACAAGTATTCGAAAGATTATTACACTTTGCTGATTCGAAATGGTGAATGAGTGAGAAATAACTTTTCATGTGAGAAATTATTCAATAGCAACATCGGTTAATCTTATCAGTACGCTGATTATCAGTGGTTATGAAATTGAGTGATAGAAACGTGCAAGGTGATAAGAGAGATAAGATAAGAGAGATCATAGTACCGAGAGAGGTCCCGTTCCCAAACGATTTTCTCCATATTGCAGACAGTGAATATCTCATTTTTGATTTTGGGGCTTTCTGTCGGAGTCGGTTTTTCTGCTCTGCTTGGAGGCAGTTTGCTGAATCATCGTTTGACGGTAACGTCGAGTCATCGTCTTGCATTTCCACCCGTACCTTGGGGCTCGCGGTCAGCTCGTTGATTTTGAGCTGGGGTAACTGGGCCCCGTCATTCGCAGAGAGTTCGAAGGTCGGGGACACGGACCTATTGACGGAGACTTCGTGCGGATACAACAGAACGTCAGAATCTGAATTTTGGGTACATATCGCGTTCACGTGGCAACCGGTCCCGTCAGGGATCGCTTTAACTTTGAGCAGTAACGCTGAGTCAGCAGTTTTACGGTCAGAGATCAGAATGAAGTCATTATCGTGTGGTTTTAAAAACTGTGAAATTTCACTCGCAACATTGCTGTTGTTGTTAGACCCGACATCTTGCCGTAATTCTAAAAAGTTTTCGGAACTTTCCGCAGACTTATTCGTGTTATCTCTCTCGTTTGACGTACGACAGATTTTAGATTTCGTTTCGGAGTCGTTAAAAGCTCCTAAGAATCAAATAGAGCATGACATAGTGAAAAAGACATAGTGAAAAATAAAAAAAATGATTCGAACGAGAAAAATGGATTCCAGTTTGCAAAAAAAAAAAATGAAACAAAAATTCCAAGAAAATAAAATGGTTAAATAACATTAAACATAAATACAAAATTGTGGGAGCATATCTCTGAACCCCTAAAACTACTTATTGTTTCATCCGATACTATCATCATGATCTACAACAAACATAGAGATAATATTTCCCTGTGCAGTCTCCAAATGATACTTCAAGTATCCACATAAGTACTTGAGTACTACTTCAGTTACGGCTGTGGAGGAACATTTAAAATTTGACTCCAACTCCAACTCCACTCCACTATTTACAATACCCCCGACTCCCGACTCCATTAATTGTAATTGAAATATTTATATAATTTAGATATTTATTATCATCACACAACATGCAACGCATTAAAACACTGCCAATGTAAATCATGCTACTTTATAGCATCCTATTCCGTTGAAGTTAGAAAATAAAGCAGTGGCTCTCAACCGGTCGGTTCGGAAGACTGGCCGTAGGGTCGCGTACAAGTGCCGGCCCCATTCTTTAAATTACCATTATGGCCGGATTGTATTTTCTACTTGCTAGTGTAGTCGTTAATAAATCAAACCTAAGTGAAAACTGCTCGTCTTGTCAACGAAGAACAGGAGAGCGAGAGTTTTCATTAAATCGTAAGCAATTTTGAAATTTTTAAAATCATGTTGATAATGGCATGGGTCGTGCACGTGTCTGATATTTTTAAACAGGGTCGCGAGTTCAAAAAGGTTGGGAACCACTGATATAAAGGCTATAGCTATACTGCTGTTATTTTTTCTAAGTTATTTCTCAGGAAAAGAGTTGAGTAACATATTATTGGTATCTACTGTATATATACAAATGTGATTGTAGCACACATTATTTTCCTTGAACTAGATCGAATTAAGAACATTGCTGATGTCTGTAGTAATGTGATGTGAAACAATAAGAGCAATGATGGTTGTAGTCGTGTGACAATTTGACAGAGGGAAAGTGAGAGTGGTTGATGATAGTATCGCAATTCTCGTATTGAAATTTACATTAGGCCGGAGTCTGTACTTTTTTTAACCCATAAATTCTCTGTCCCCACAGCCTGTTCAAGTTTTAAACCCTATTTTAAATTCCTTACCATTGTCTTGCACCCCGTTCTCATCAATCGTCATCTGCTCCGTCAATTCGGAGATCGATTCATCTACGAAACCACTGCGACTTCTTCGCAGAGAAAGTGAGAGTCGCCTCTTCAGTTTCTTCATTTTAATCACTAGATGGCGATAGTCCAGCGATCGAGAATTGTCTAATTTTGTCTTGCTCGAGAAGCAAAGAACAATTTCCGATGTCTTTTGAATTTACACAGATTGCAAAACAAAATAATTTATATAACAAACTGGTGAATAATAATATCTGAAACAAGAAGAGAATAAATAAGAGTGTTCCCGAACTACAGCAGATCTGCAACTGTATTTTAATTAATAAAAATCCTGAATATTGGTCAAACTAAAACTTCCTTGTCTCACCTATCACATATCTGTTATTTAGTTATCAGCAGGGTTTTTCCAGCAACTCTTTTCCTGATATTTGCTTGGGCTAGTGACCCCCTAAGCTTATGCTATACTGACTTCGGTGAAATTTTGCTAAGTTAAATATATCAGTTTCAATATTTGACGAACAGAACCTCGAGTCTCTCCTATCGCATTTCTGTAATCTACTTCGCAGCTTAGTCAGCAGGGTTTTTCCAGCAACCCTTTTCTGATATTTACTTGGGCTAGGGCTCCCCTAAGCCTATGCTATACTGACCTCAGTGAAATGTTGCTAAGTTAAATATATCAGTTCCAATATTTGACAAACAGAACCTCGAGTCTCCCTTATCGCATTTCTGTAATCTACTTTGCGGCTTGGTTAGCCATTTATTTTTACCTTGCTGCATCATTTCTCGACCAAGTATAGAGCTTGATAAGCCAACGGCGGTAATTCAATTCTTGCCAAAGATGGGGATATTTTTCATACAACTAATTACATTTATACTGATTCTCTGTAAGGAGGATGGTTTGTTAATAGGCTTCCGAAACTCCATTCAAATTGCATTAAATTAAAAAAAAACATCACACGAATACAACTGTTTGCAAACATCACGAACAAAATGTTCATCAGCAATGAGTAGGCATATATAGCTTCATCTGTGGATTCACATACCAATGAAGCAAACTTAATTTCAGCTGCCCCTGGGGCATTTAAAATATCAATTAAATTACTGAAAAATAATTAACACCTTTCCCTCGCAATTACCTTGATTTAAATTAACTATTCCAATATAATTATTTCAATTATGAGAAACAGGAAATCGACTGTGTGAACATCTCTTGTAAAGGATACTCTGAAACCGCAATCGTACGGATATTAAAATTGATAATAATGGTTCATGGCATATAATATGGGACTCATCGGCTTGGTTAAGTCTTGCGTTTACTAATTTTAATTAAGTAAGTAAATGGATATGAGAAAATATGATTCAATAATCGTAAATTCCCCACATCCATATAAATAAATAAAAAAAAATTCATACAACTTTAATGAGGACCCTGAGCCTCGTGCTGAGAAACTAATAGTCATTTGTCATTACAACTCGAAGCTAGTAGGTAAATCTAGATTCTAGACCCCCCCCCCGTAGCGCTGATAACATCAGACCTTGCGTAAACTGAAGAAAAAAAAATGGAAACTATTTTCCAAATTTCTCCTCAATTCCCCACTTGGGCAAATTTCCTCCCATGAATTTTAAATTCATCATTTACGGAGCCAAGTGGCTCCGGTTAAAAACCACCACTGGGCTTTACAATAAAACCTACTTGAAACTGCTACCTGAAACCCAAATCTAAAACTTTTATTCACTTATTATGAGCTATACTTCACCTAGTACGAAATATGACTTCAAGAATGCTTCGTTTTCTGGAGTCAATTGAGATGTTGAGTTCAACATTGGAGCAAAAATTTCTGTCTCTGGGACGTATTTCGAGACGAGGTTCTGTATCATAAGACAGACGGCAGCCATTGGCCAAGTGGCTCCGGTTGACTCTGGTATAAATAACAGTAGCACAATCCGAATTCTATTATTCAAAGAGCTTGTAGCTGAGCCAAACCTACCCAGAGCTGACGAATACAACGAAACCCTACCTACTATGAGCTCAGGTCTAAAACAAACAAGTGCTTTCTGTTTCCTCTTTCACAATGTTTGAGCAAACAGACGAAGTGAAAATAAATATTTATATAGCCGAAATAAAATCTAGGGAAATGCCAGGTTGTAAAATGTTACTTTGAGTGCCAGCAAACGCCCAGCAATAAATGAAGCCCTACAGCAGAGGAAGCCAACCAAAGCAACATACTTCCAATGTGGTACATGAAGTAATTAAAAAAGGCATTCATGCTAAAAGTATGGCGCATATTAATCCGTGCGTAGAAAGATTGACGCATGGATGTTGCTTAGCGTGTCCTTGTTTAGGATTATTTACAGCAACTGTCTAGTTTCATTTTGATCTGAAATCGTATATAGTCGTCACCAGTATATGTAGCGATCGATTCTATATCGTGGAAATGAATAAAAATACATATGATGTTATTTCCTATACACATGTAACAACAAATATAATATGTCACTTGGCACTGTTTAGATCCCTTTTCACACTGACTATGTGACAATAAGCACTGGCTATCTCAGTAGTAAAAAATATTTATCTATTACCGTAGTTATTTCAGTTCGGTGAACTTATACTTAGAATTATTTCGTTGTCACATTCTACTAGGAATATATTATAGCATGGTACAGACTGGTACAGACAGAAGTACCACTGGTAACAGAAGTAACAGCTAAATACTGCTGTGCCATCATATGCTAAATATCACTGGCATTTTGGCAGCACTTGACGTATCACAGATGATGTGCGACAATAAAAACGTAACACCTCTCTCTTTAGTACACTGGCTACAATTTTTACTACATTCCCGATTACGAGAGACGATGCTTCGTATCTGAAATGTCGTTATGCGGGGTAACTGAAATATTAGTTGCTGTCCGTTGTATTTGATCGTTCAGCGAGGAGTTCCCCATGTATTTTTACCAGATTTTTTTACTTCTACTTTTCCGTTTCCGTTTTTCGTCATTTTTTTTTCACATGACTAATTAATTGACAGCATACTGAATTCCAAGAATTGTCCGTCATAATACGTACATACATGACAATCTCATCATCGAGTTGGATCACGTCCTACGAACAACCCACGCGACGACGAACTTGTCATATGCGTTATCAAACGATAATATGAATTCGCAGAGTAGTTTGCCTACCCTGGCAAAATGACTAAAATAATAATTACCGGTAATATAAACTTGTTCCGGATGAGTTTTATCTCGTGCTGTTACCGACTGCACGTCCATATATACAGTAGAACCACGTACTACCATTGTCCGAGCAACTTGCGTCACGGGCCGCTATTCGTGTGAGTTTTTTCGTGAGCCGAACGAAATGATGAAATAAAAATATATAAGCCGCGGCTCATAATCGAATAAATACGTAGCTATAAATTGCGCAGTTTTAGCGGCAGAACGTTCTATTATTATTAATATTCAATTTCTCTGGCATGCAACTTCCAATACAATTATCCTTTCTTCATCTACCCTGGTAATTTCAAAGTTATACGCCTATGCATACACATATACAGGAAATCATACGTATTCTCGCTGATACGACGATTAGCTTTAAGACACTTGTTCCATCATGTTCTGGATAAGTTATTACGTTTCCTATAACATCTGACTCAGCGACTATGACGATGACAATTTGGCTTCAAGCAGTTTTTTTTTAAATAATTATCCAGTCGAGGATGATGAGAAGAGGGGGTTACTATGGTTCAAATCCGGTTCGATTTGATGAGATAAAGCAAATTGTTAATCGAAGCGCGTTGTTACTAGGATGTAGGTGATGAGTACAAACATTATTTTTCTTGGCACTCCTCACTTAGCGACCTGGTCGTAAACTTGTCGAAAATTAACGACAAGGATCTGTTTCAACGAATTATCTGAATAACAAAATTCGTAAAGGTCCAATGGAAACAATCTAACGGTCGTAAGTGCGAGGAACGGTCGTGAAACGAGGTTGTCCATTATTAATACAGTATATTCAAGTCAAGTTTCTTCACTCCAAAATAAACAACTCGAGTTAAAGTGAAGTCAGTTCTAAAATAAAGACAAAATATTTATTCACTCGGATTTCTGTCTCTACTTCAAGCTACTACATACTCGAGTATATAGTGATAAATTCAAGTCAAGTCTATGATCATCTCTAGAACTCCATTGGCTGCAGCCACTAAACTCAACCTTAACCTCAATATCGACTTGTATTCGAGTCAAGTTTAGGTATAGTCAAGTCAAGTATAGGATTATCTTCAGCAACTAAACTCCAGTAATTCCGTTCATCTTTACCTTCTAATATTCAGAGCAATCTAAAACAGTGAACAACTGAATTCTGGCCAATGAATTTACACTAAGCTTCAGTTTCATATCATCTTAACATATAATCGACCACTTCACCTCGTCGCCGTACCCTCATCGCGAGCCATACGCCATCAAAGGGTTAATGAAACTTTATTCGAGTGCTTGTTATCTTAAGCTAAGTGCTGCTAGCTCGAGATAAATCCATTGTTACGAAACAAAACAGACGGATGTCGTCACTACAAGAGTTGCTAACGACTGATATAATCAGCAATCGTTCTGCGACAGCTGAAAAGGTTGCGCGCCTTTAAATCAATCGGCGTAAACTAAGTCGGTAATACCTCGTACAACGTCATTAGTGGGTTCCAGAAGTCGGAAAATAAGTAATCCAGAGCTGATGCCTTAAGTATGACGTCAACCACGTAACAACTGGCAAAAACCACGATTAAAACAGACACAGTCAAATACTAACAAAAAAACAGCGAAAGACAAAGCAAGCACATGGTGAAATACATATGACGTTTTCTGCCTTTGTTTTGAGAACCAACAGCAACGTCGCCACACAGTAAGAAAGCGGAACAATGATGTAATCAGTTATATATGAATATGTTTTAATGCTCGAGCAACCCTAAACCTATGCTATACTGACTTCAGTGAGATTTTGCCAATTTAAAAATATGATTTTTAATATTTAACAAACAGAACCTTGAGTCTCCCCTATCACAAATCTGGAATCTACTTCGCAGCTTGGTCAGCAGATTTTTTTACTACACTGAATCATTTCTTGACCAAATATAGAGATTGATAAGCCAACAGCAGTAATTCCATTTCTTTGCCAAACATGGGGATTTTTACGTAAATGTAAACACCTAGTGCCCCCCATAGCGCCCCCTGATAATTTTGGTAAAGTCTTACGCGGTATTTCAACAGGATTTGGACCCATCTCACCCCATCAACCCCGGATAGTGTTAAGGAAGCAAACCTCAGGAACTGCTTTGATCTCGAAGCTGTTTAATCAAGTCTAACTGATTGTTGCGAAACAAACCGGCATTGACGTCATACTAACATGGCACTGAAACTCCTTTGTTTGCGAGGTGTCGTAAAACAATCGAGATTCAATACTTACATTATTACATCATAAATTCTCTTTGAATTCAACAAGCCCCTGTGATATGAATTATGAACCCTCCACATTTCCAAAATTTTTTACCTGTGAAAAAACTAAAATAATACTAAAACAAGTATAAACTTGTTCCTGAATTTTATCTCGTCCTTATATTTATAATAATCTTCTTATCAGGTTATCGGTAAACTATAGATAACAAATAATAGATAATAGATAGACAGCTATAAATTGCGCAATCATACAAACACGGTCGCTATTTTGAGGGGTAGGCCACTGTGCATTCCTTATATTTTTATTTAATTTACTGACGAAGATAACTAACATGAAACTGCTAATACAATAATCCTTTCTTTGCCTAGCCTGGTCCTTTGAAAGTTCTACACCTATGCCGGCAACCTCTGTCACTGTTACTATAAAGACAACGCATAGATCCGGGGTTGGACAACTCAGACAAACCAAGATTAACCCAAATAACGCAAGACGTGATACGATGACGAAACAATAAAACACGCGATTTGAATATACACTGCGTAACAAACGTTTAATTCATTACGTAATAATACGTTCTGTATCTATGCCATGTCCGTGCATTCGTGACGTAGCAATAGAAATTCCACATAACAATGGATGTCCGGGTACGGCACAGGAATACTCTAACGCTCCCTAGCGACCCGGTAAAAATTTATTATTACACCAACTTCTCGAAAAGAGCGGGCAGCGTTGTCAACGTTCTGGTACAGCTCTAACGCCCCCTAGCGTCCGAGTAAAAAATACTTGGCAAGGTCTTTTAAAG
>QXVX01008432.1:0-13893 GCA_013436065.1 Halocynthia aurantium
ACTAAAGAATTTAACAGAGGAAATGACCGAGGCTGTTACAAGGAAGAAAAGTGTTTTATGGATAGATTTCATTCTAGGCCCTTAACAGATGAACAACTACAAAATAATCCATGTTTAAGTCCGAATATACAAAGAAAAACTCCGTCGGAGATCTCAAAGGAAGAGCAGGATGGATACAAGAACAACATTACAGTTCAAAATACAAATACGTCTCATGATCTTCCTTGGCTTTCTCGCAAGAGAAAACAAAAGCCAAGAATGGAACCAAATACACTTGCTGCAAGTAATTTCCAGGACGATTCGTCAGGCTTCAGTTCTCAAATATGGCGTGGCTACTGCCCCTCGAGAATAACGGATAGGCAGACACATCTCGATTCTTTATCCGGGCTCTTTCCTACGCAGAGCCCAGCTTGTATCGAAAGAGCATTTGAGCAATGTGAAAATTCTATCGGCCTTACAGCTGCCTATCTCGCCAGAGTTCGATTTTACGAATATCAAAAACAGCTCAAACAATTTCAAATGATGCATAGCAACAACACGTTCACTCTTGACGGGGGTGGTCCGACAGCTTCTTGCTATCCGTCCAAAATGAATTCCTACTTGCCGAGAAATATGGAAAATTGCGAGCTGATAAATTCTCCGTTCACGCCATTTTTAGGAAGGCTTTTTCCTATCGAGCAAATACGCCAAAATCAGTACCTGCAGTGGCTGCAAAAATATTACGAAAGTTTGAGAGTAGATGGTGACGGGGACGACTTCATGTTAAAGGACAAATTTCAGTTATTTGGAAATTCAAGCACGGTCGGAAATGATTTGTACGATCGACTGAGAGCAGCATTCCTATCTTCCCAAAAACAAAGCATGAATTCGGCTCATGACTCAGGAAGATTGCATAGCGAAGATCTGTCATTTTTTGCAACCAAACAGCAACAACATATTGTCTGGAAAGAGGATTCTGGTCGGGGCTCGTCACCCGGCTCAGACGGACCTCTAACTTCTCCGGACGATTCAAATATACTCGATCAAAAACTGCAATCAAAAACAAGCAAAAAACGGCACTGCCATAAAACAAAATTTCACGCGACACGCATTCCAGAAAATATCATTAACGATGACGACAAACATGGAAATAGAAAATCGTCAGTTCGGGGTAGTAGTCCAGCAGCAGATGAAAACCTATCCCCGTTAAGTAAACGCCCCTCTTCTAACGGCAACCGGTTCGTCACTAAATCAACGGATTTCACCGTTGATTCTATAATGAGACAATAGCTCTCAATAGTTCATAACTAAAGTTTACCTTCAACTTTAATTAATTTTAAAACGGAGAGTTTGGAGAGTTTGGCAGTTATATTTCACGGCACAGGTTGAAGCCAGTAATGAGGAAACGTACGAGCTTACGAAGATAATCTCCGATATAAAACCATATACAATCGAGACGACTTCATAGTAAACATGCTGTGCGTTGGATATTCAATCGGATTTATTTTTGCAATATCCCGTCCATGGGAAATACCTTTTTGCATACGTTTAGACTCAACTTGCAACTTACAACTTGCAAAATATCACCGTAGCCTAAAATTTGCCGTTAATTAGTACAGTTGGGAACTGTTCGGACTGAAAACATTATTCTCACAATACCGGATATTGGAAAATATGGATCAAATCTGTGAAATCACTAAATATAAATTCCCGTTTTTTTACTGTACATTTATTTTTGCATATACCATATGACATTTATATACAATTACTTCTTTATGTATGTGGATTGCTCTTGTAATATTATATTATTATATAGCTGTTGTGTACTATAGTTTGATGTTCCGGTAAATTTTGGGTTCTCGATTAGGGTTCTGGTTCTGGATAGTGACTGTCAAAGCAGTTACATCACTACAGTGACCATATAATAAAAGCGACTTGCAAAAAAAAATCAAATCAATAAAGAATTGAAAAATAAAAACAAAAGGTTAGTTATCAAGTCACAAACCCTGCCTGTTTGATTAGTTGCTATAGTGATAATATCACAGCTGTCATTATGAAGACGCTTTTGTGACAGTCACCAGGATACCATTGTTTAGATTTGCCCAAAATTCGGACTTTTGCCATTTTTGTACAGGTACAGTAGTCCCACCAATTCAAGGAGTAACAGTACATACACATGATCTTGCATAATCCATGTCAGACTATTGGTAATACGAATCATAAAGTTGTACTTCAAAATGTTGTTCTTTTCTATGAACTATTTTTTCACAATTATCAAGCATACTTTACTTATGTATTATTCCCATTGTTCCAATTTTACACAATTTCACTTTTTCTTTGTTATGTCTCCTTACCGTGGGACATATTTACGAAAATATAATTATACAATAATAATTAATCCTGGTCCATATTACAGCAATTTCAAATTAAAATGTTCAAGAATTGTTGTACAATTGGGTACTGTACATCACTAAGCATGCCTAATAGCATAGAATTACTTCATACGCCCACAGAGGACCACAGCAACGGTATTACATACGTATCTGGGTGGGATAGCCATACTGTGTATCTGTTACAGTATGATTATTAAACTTGTGATTTCGTTCAATCCTCGTTTTGGTCAGGTATTTTATGTAATTTCTAACACATAGGAATGAGATTAGGGTTGGAATTGTAATTGAAAATTGAAAATTGAAATTAAGCTCCATGTAGTGACATTCACGTCGCTAAATAATCAGGTAATAGTTGTCACGCTTTCGGCATCTTCAAACCAGAAATATTCCGAGAAGAAAGAAACCTAAGTTCAGAAGACCGGATGGAGTTCAACAAAGAATAGTCAGTTACAATACAATTAATGTAGGCTACTACGGTGTGTCAAACAATATGGGTCCAAGGAGCTATAGAAAAAGGAAGCTGATGCGCATTATGGTGTAATATTCACGATATCGGATTGTTGGAAGAAACTTACGAGAAAGATACAAGGTAACAACAGCAAGTGCAAGTTAATGATAGATCGCGATGTGACTGGTATTCGGTGTCAGCCTGAGAACTCCTGATTCGTATTGTGCAGTATTTCCAAAGCAAACTTGATATCTATCTCACAAGATTAAGACTCGAGTAACACAAGTAGTGGTATTACCTCTACGGCACTGCTACCAAAGTAGGAAGTATTATATCGATAATTTATTTTCTGACAGTAACTCACATGGTATAGAAAGGTATAAAGTACCATGTCTAGCGGCTTTTAGGCGAATGAAAAGAAAATATCGTTGCCTGAGTGGCGAGTGTCGAATATCCTCGCTTGTACATGGAAAGATTCTGAGATAGTATCGCGCACACTCTGTAAAACTAGATCGTAAGTAAATCTAATGCACTTGGTCCAGGTTCCGACAATCAACCGATCCATCTAAAATCGACTTGTGAGGTCGCGAGGAAAGAAAATTACAGCACCAACGGGAAATGACGCAAGGCATCGACGTTGTTTACAAGCTGAATATTACATGGCAGATGATAGGGCGGTCCGTTAAGCGCATGAATAATCCAAGAAGCGTAGATTTCAATTACTATGCATACACTATGCTCTGATAAAGTATGGAATATTGTAGCAGAAACTTACTCCGAGAAAGGAGATGACTATTAATTATCAAAAATTAATTATCACCGTAATATAACGTAAAGTTTTTTTTTCAAGGAGTGAACCCCGCGTTTTATAAAGATTTTTGATGAGTCTCTTATGGGTGTATGGCTACTGCTTTTTTTTAGATCAATCCTAAGTAGGAATCCACCCTGGACCCAAGGTCACTGGTTTTACATACATTATACTACTTGCTGCTAAATATAACTACAAATCTTAGTGTACTTAGTATTTGATGAAAAGCGTACGTAAAAGGATACCACATCCCTATTTCGTTTATTTCAGTTAATCATTTTTTTTGCCCCCCTGTAATCGCCTCGTGGACCCCAGGGGATCCACCTGGACCCCGTTGGGAAGCCCTGTTCTACATAAATCTTCAGTACTTGCGAGATACCCGTACCGTATTCGTATTCTATATTCTGTTGTAGAACTTGTAGACCATACAAGCTCACCCACTACACATGTCCCACTTTTGTATTTTTTAGTTTTTGAAATTGTTGATTTCGAAAATTGTATGCTGCTGGAGGCGAGGAATCTTTCAGACATTTCACAACCTCGGGTCTTATGTACAGTCTCACTAATAAATATGGTTAGCATATGGGATCAAATAATACACAGCAAAAAGTGACCTCACGAACTTTCAGATATTTCACAACCTCGGGTCTTATGTACAGTCTCACTAATAAATATGGTTAGAATATTACAGCCAAAAAGTGACCTCATATTCTTCTGTTGCAAATGGATGTAAACGGATATTCCATATATATACATACTATAATGCATATACAGTATATTTTACTTCAGAAAATGCTATTTGAAAATAATGACGTCACCGCGAAACCGAAACGAATGGCCACCACCGACAGTTGAGACATTCATGAACGGTCATTCTTAAAGAATTCTTAATAGTACGAAAACAATTTCCGTCTCTTCAGTATCAAATCGCAGCTATTTGGTCAGTTGTTATTCAATGGATTTTTATCTCTATACGAGTCATTCATTAATACCCGATGAAGCTATCGCCATAAGGATTACATTTTCTACAATGTAATATGACACCGCTATAAACCAATTGTCTATGAGAAGCGGTTCATCCATCTAAAATCGAATTCTGCGGCCCATAATGAGACATTTTCTAACACGGTGGTCTGAAAATTCCAAGCACGTATTACTAATAGGGAAATCACACAAATGAACAAGAAATTAAAAACTCATTGGTATTTCCAAAAGGTAACTCGAGTGATACTACTTTTATTATACAATTACGTATAATTGTGTATTTGGGTTCAAATGTAGTTTCTACTTAAGCCTGGAATACCAACTAGAATAACACAATTTAATTCAAAGGCTTGATAAATATTTTAAGATATCTCGAACCTAGACAGGTCAGGATGAAATAACTCATTTTTGATTTGCTAAATGCAGGTGCTAGATCGGAACAAGATTTCTGAGTTACTTGTTTTAAAAATGTTTGAAAATGCGACACCGTTTTGCCACCCGGCCTTGCCTTGTCCGCATTTGTGACCTTATAATAGAGCATTATCGAAACGTTTGAATCTGTGGAATATTTAAAGTGTTTCATTAGACGCATGAGGAGTTAGGCAAAAAATAACTCTCCGAACGCAAGAAGCCAGAGTACAGACAGATATACACAGATGATATACGGAACAAACTTTTATATATAGCTACAGCAAAGTAGTATCGCGTATGTTCCTCCATCTATTTGAATATATGGGACGGAAATGAGTGTGTGAAAGAAGATTATATGTTAACAGATTGCGTTAGTTAACTTGACGCAAAGCACGACGACTGAAAGTACAAGGCAATACAGTTGAATTGAAAATGCGTTCAAAATACCCTGCCTGACGCAACAGCAATAAATTATGAACAACATACGGTGGAGACACGTTCTATATGACGAATGCCTTATATAGCTTTATCGAAGATTTTGAATCGGCAATATGTAGTACAAGTAGGCAGCGCCAACAAAGCCTTGACTTTCCAATGCCCCGGATTAAGTCGGATTATAAGCAAATGAATCGAATGAAATTAAGTCGAGTAATCTGTATCGACAACAAATTACAAATAATATAAATAGTTTATTTCAGACTGCTTCTCTAAGAAAATCACATTGATTCAGGGCTGGAAACTTTTTTTTTCTTTTTTTACGATTTAGAAAATCACCAAAAATTACAACAAGTATTTGAATTCAAAAATAGGTCGACCTTATCTGACGCGATCGAACAATGTACGAGCAAACTTTCTTTTGAGATTCAATCGACCCTCGGCAGACAGCTAGTGAATCATTAATTATTATCTTGTAACATGATATTCGTTTGGTTAGGCTACAGCGAAGGAATAACTATCACAAGTTCATCCTCAGTGAGTTTCTTAAAAAGAATGTTGTGCGCTCTGAAGCGCTATGTCAAGAACTCTCCCTAAACGGCTATAAAACAGTCAATTGCAATCAGATAATATTTTGAAAACAAAAACGAGCCCATAATGTTCGGAAGGCATCGTAACGCAAACGCAATATTGCATTACGTTACAGATCTTGATCGAGAGATCATGTATCCTTCCTTTGGGCTATTGGCATCGCCTTCTGTTGCATCGAATAAAAAAAGTATTGAACGGAATCTTTATCGTTCATGCACTTTCGTTTCGTTATTATTACGTTCGAGTCATATGGAGTCGTATTTCGCCGAGGAATCTTTAAAATCGTGCGTGTTCCAGATATGGAAAGCTTATGGTTGCGATGTATAAGACTTTGGCATTGCGTTTCCTTCTCGTGGTTAGCGAATGGATGTGTTTATCTCAGGCTTTTACGATAATACGCGTCTGTTTGAAACCTGTCAGCAATTTACCTGAAACGGGAGACGACAATTGTCGATGCCACCCATGATAGCATTTTCGTATCTATATAATAAGTTGGAAAGTTTATTTGTCTGTTTACATTCAAAACGCAACGCAATTTCTAAAAGGATCTTTTACAAATCCATGACAGACGTTCAGCTGTATATCAAAATAACGAGAGAACAAAGAAAACAGGTCCTATACTAGGACTGCTCAATAGCGCCAAAAATATAAACGTGGATAAACAGAAAGTCCGCGGGTTACGTACGCCTGACATACGAATATCCGTTCTTACAATCCGACCCTCTTGAAGCTTACTATAGGTTCAGAATCCTTTATCTAAAATTGCTGGGGCCGAAGTGTTTCGGATTACACATTTGTATCGAATTTCGGATAATTTGAGGGATTGGCTCAAATTCACGATATCCATCTACATTCAGAATATGGTTCATGTACTTACCCTGAATATAGTTGTACATACATTTTTATTATTTTTTTAAAAGTTTAAAACCATTACAAAATTAAGATATCAGTCTTTGCATATGTTTAGACTGAAGGTTACAGTACACGTAGGCTATTTTATATTCTATTTTTTGCTATACAGATATTATGTTTTATGTAAGGTATAAAGCAAAGCATTCATTATGAACACAGGTAAAAGAAAGCATACTAAAAACTTCCGTATTTTAAAGGATTTTGGATTTTAAAATTTCGAAATTTTGGATAACAGATTCTCAACATGTATTGAAAAATAACAGTTACACACAATGTTTGTATCAGCTAACGAACTGGTGGGACGCTTAAAACATTTCGCTTTATGGTCGATCTGTCGACCTTGGGACACCAGCGCCACACCGTCGTCATTTGGGTGATCTATTTTTATATAAGCACATACATCCTCTCTCTCTCTCTCAACCTTGCTGTTGCAATTATGAGTCAACTCAGATGAAACTAACTGTTGCTATCAATATTAAATGGATATGACGTACACGGTTCAATCTAAGGATCTAGCGAAGTGATGCTGTTGATAGAGCTAAAAAGCAAGGTGAACAAATAGAAAAACGTCCAGGCCTCTCGTGAGGAACTTGTTCATATTGCATAATCATAGCGAACGTGAATCGCGAATTTATTGCAGTAATTAACGATGGTGACCACTTGAAAAGCAATGAGGCGACGTATGTAACAATTTTCGTAAGGTCACGATCGGTGAAGAAAAATCCGATATTTCGTGGTAACTGTCACAGAGGTTATTCAGAGCAGTAAAAGAATAAATTCTTTATGAGTGAACACGCATTACAGTACCACAAAAAAGGTTTGCAGAAGACAGATTACTGTAAGGCTAACAGCACAGAACTACGTATCGAATACAGCCTTACCCAGGACACGAGTACAAGAGCATGCTAATACTGCATAGTTGTAAATATACATTATATACCATTTAGATATGACACAATATAAACTGATGCCCGAAAGCAGACAATATGGTAGTCATATATAAACTACACACTATTTTGATACAGTCCTAGTTACAATTCTGGGAAAATTTTGTACAGTACATTAATACACGAACTATTTATTTACCTTCCGGTCAAGTTGGATTCGTCTGTACAGTATTTAAAATACATTCTCTGAATATAAATACACACCAGCACAGAAATTACTTTGTTTTTACAATTATATCGCATTATACATATATATACAAATTTAAGTGCTAATTAACAAACACGAACAAATGGTAATAAAACTGACTCATATAACTTCCATGAAGTAGTTGTAGAGTATTTCAAATACGACGGAATATATCATGCAATGACTGGGATCCTATTCGTATATATTAGACAACGATAACAGAAGCCTGCTTCACTATAAGCAAGCCTTAGACTCATTAGACTTCTAGCAAATAGAGATCTCAATGAAAATCTATTAGGTTAGATGAGCTTTTGAAAATCAATACTGGATTTTCTAATCGATTATTTTTGTATTTCGTGAAAAATCTATGTGATATGTGAGGATTACCAAGTTTCAGATCTAACCTTTAGTGGTTCGTATATCTTTGTAAACTATACTTGTTTTAATATACTAGATAAAACGTTTAGCTTTTGGGACATGTCTTGTATATGTACTGTATACATATATATCCTCCGTCATTATCTATCTGTGACAGAATATGATGCAAATTATTGAAGTTATTATATTCAATCAGAAATATTAAATCTATTGCAAGCATTGTATTCGCTGAATAACTAGTGTCAACGATGAAGTATTTACTGACTAACTATCTAACTAACATACAGCCCTGCAGTAACCTACAGCAAAGATTAAAATGCAATATGGACACTTTCTATACTAGGTCGCATAATTCGAATCAGTACTATAGCTCAAATCCGTACTATAGCAATACCTTCGACACATAATACAGTACGTTATAATACGTTACTCTACTCTACCACTTTGAAAGTAGTCCTGTCTTCAGCTCTTCCTTACATACTTCCATGTGCTTTTAATAATTACTCAGACGAGTGTTTAACAAAAATGTGTCGGTTAGTGTGATCATTATTTGTGACTTCAATTGAGGATAATTAGAGAAACTATAACAGCAAAACGATATTGTTCCCTTTTCACTTATTGTTTACTCTTAATCTTCAATTCAAACCAATTCTGATGTTATTTTTTTCATTTAAGCAGCGCGCTTACACGATGGAAAGAATTTATAAATTAGAAGCGACGCTGTTATTTCTATTCACTTTATGTTTCATAGTTCAACCTGCCAAAGAAGGTAAGATGAAATTTAATTATTTATTCAAACTATCATAACCTCGAAATAGAACGAATACCGTATTTCTTCAAATAAAAGACGAATTAAAAATTTATTTTCCGACCCCATTTGCTGTGTCCTATAATCAAGGATGTCTTACGATCACGGGCGTCTCATCATTATTTTAGCAGGCATTTTAGCATTTAGGCACACATCCCGTTGAACGCTTGCGTTTCATAAGTTGGGGACTTGGTAAATTGGATCTTTTATAGTCACTGACAGGATATGATGGACCCAAGAGTACTATAGATACCGGAAAAAATATAGCGAATATTTTGTCGCGTGCAGCAATCACAAACTCCTTGCTCTATAGCGACATATTGCGGAAAAATAATATTACTGTATATGACTTTTCAGACGTTACTAGAAGTGTACTACAATTATTATAGAGGTTTTCAAATAGACACGAATCAATAATGATGAAATGTTATCGTGGCATATTATGACTGAACTTTTCTACTAGTAAAGCAAAATAATATTTATGTAGTAATGATAATATTATAAGTACTGTACTTTGATACAACGTTAAATTACGCCTAATTTAAGTCGAAATTTCAAAACTGAAAATGGAAAGTATTTGCTAGTACATGTATTTTATAAGTTCTAACATTCAAATTATAACGCGAAATATCTGTCAGTATCATTCTCTACCCTTTTTGAGAGGGTGATAAAGCTGTATGCTTCATTGCGACTAAAACTCCTACTAGAATATCGACCAATTTTGGCATTGATATTTTTCTATACTTCAGCTATAAAGCCCTAATAAAGCCAGTTTCCAGCTGTTTTGTTTATAAATTCTAGTATTTTTACAGCTACATACAAAATGAAGCAATACCTGCTCAACGTAAGCGAACCAGTTGTTGATTACAGTTGGATTCGCTTGCCGATGGAAACTCAGCTCATGCGAGCGTTCAACGCCACTTCGAAAGGCTCCGTGCAAAGTGTCAAAACCGAAAGTATCCAACCAGATCCGGACGACAATCGTAACATTTTCATTCTGTATTTGGTAAAAGTTGCTGATTTGAGACTCACGCCTTATAGAATTGGGAGATTGTATGAAAATGCAGTCAAGAACGGTTTCAAAGTACTTTATGGAGCAGATACGCTGTATGCAGGTACTTTATGCAAGTCTTATTTATATATATATATATTGTTTGTAATCGAGCTAGAGCAGAGCTTCCCAACATGATCCAGCTGGACGTTGGGGGTCTACAGAGGGTCCAAAAAAATGTTGAATTATATTAAACTGCTGCATTTCATGAAATTTGTAGGATAAACTGAAATATCCTTGTACGCTTTTTTTCAAATACAAAGTACACTAAGATTAAGTAGTTATATTAATCAGCAAGTAGTATAATTTGACTTTCAAAAAAAAATCCTTGCTAAATCTCCGCTTGGGGGGTTCACAGCGAAAAAGGTTGGGAAGCCCTGAGCTAGAGTACAGTCGCGTCACAACGAAATTCAAACACCAAAACTCCGAACGTACTTGAATCGTAATACAGTATATGGAAAAAATTCGAATTCGAATAATATGGCAACGTAGAGTACAATAATTTAGTACAACAGTATTCAGATAGTCCAATGAAATAGGTAAGAGGACGCTCTAGTATAAGATGCCACGGCCAGGACATGAAGACTAGAAACTGAGTCAGCGGTCTAGGATTAGAGGAAATTCCAACTCAAAGCAAATACGATTTCATCGTATCATTTATTCCCACTGGTGCTCTTTTAATCACACTACCTCTTACGAGAGCGCTCCATGAATATTTACATTTTATTACGAAGATATGACATTACTAATTTGTTCTCTTTGTTTCAGTATACGACCTGCCATTGAAAGTTTACGAAACAAACAATCTAATTTTTACAACTTTTCCTCCTGCACAAAATTTTTGGTATGCCGAAGATCTCTGTCACAGCAAAGGGGCGAGGATTATTTACGCGGGTGTTATCAAGAAAAATCACATATATCTCCTAAATTCACTGAACTTGGTAAGAATTTTCTTCCTATGATTTAAACCTTACAGAACTTGAACAGCGCCATACATGACATAACCGTTCAAAGATGTTTGGTGCGATTTTGGGCTACTATTTGATGCTGAATAATCTAATACACTCTAGCGGTTATTATTTATAAGCGTTTTTTACAGAGTGTTTTTTCGAAGATTTGGGTGGCTGACAATGTCCCCTATGATTTCGCGTCAAATCGATCGGAAAACTATTGCAAATACCACAGTGTGAGGCGTAATGCAGATGCTCCTTGTGATAAAGCTGGGTATTCAGTCGTTTGCATGAAGCCCATTACTAGTAAGTAGAACATAATGGTACACAATACAGTACGTATTCGTATATTGGTAGACTGGCAGAGTGACCTAACCTTGCCAGGTAAGTCTTTAGCCTAAAACCTCTTGTATGCATATATATCCACATTCCTATTTTGATCGATAAGGGTGGTATCGCTGTCATTAGTAGGATTTCATACCCTCCGGTAGTGGGCGTCTTCGTCACATTTTTTGAATCGGAGAAATCGTTTTTTAGTATGAATATTGATCGCTACTTTCCTATAGCATATATCTTGCAGATACGTTTTTTCTTTCGTCTAGGATGCTATTCCGAAATTGAAGACAAATGCAGGGCAGGTGGTCAATGTTATGTTACGTATAGTAAATACGTGTGCAAATGCTATGAAGGCTTTACAGAAAAAAGACAAACTTGTGTGGACGTTGATGAATGTCAGATAGGTAACCACACCTGTAATGAGTACGCGATTTGTAAGAACACTCATGGATCGTATGAATGTCAGTGTTCGCTTGGACTTACTGGCAACGGCCATACATGCGCACGTAAGATTTCATAACTTCATCTACTATTTCATTTTATTATAGAAGTCTCATGAAATAGTCGGCACATGGTACTTGCAACAGTATTGTCACAAAACTGCTCAATGTGGTTGTAGCTATCTCCAAGCTAGGTTCGAGCCCGAAAGGGATGGGATATTAAATTGAACAAAATNAGTGACCTAACCTTGCCAGGTAAGTCTATATCCTAAAACCTCTTGTATGCATATACAGTAATCCCTCACCTATCGCGGTTAGAGCGTTCCAGAGACTCCCGCGATAGGTGAAACTCCGTGATGTGGAAACCACATATTTAATTAATTATATGAATATATTTAAACGTATTTTGAACCATTATAAATCATTCACACACTCACACACATTTACTTTATTAACCTTTCCCACAATCATTTGACCGGTTATTTATATTTTTAAACTTTTAACGCTTAAACATACTAGTACTCTACGGCACGCCATTTATCATGAAATAAAATACATACAATATTACATTAAAATGCATACAATACAATATTATAGGGGGGGGGGGATGTAGTGAATCCGCGATAAGTGAACCGCGATATGGCGAGGGACGACTGTATATCCACATTCCTATTTTGACCGATAAGGGCGGTAGCGCTGTCCTTACTAGGATTTCATACCATCCGGTAGTGGGAGTTGTGTAGAAGTCGCCACCTGATTTTTCTTTATTGAAGTTTGCTAGGAAAACTTGCGGCTGATACAAAAGTAATAACTGCGGATACTTGGTATATTGGCTTGAAATTGGGGTTAATCATATTCCCTCGTCTTCGTCACATTTTTCTGAATCGGAGAAATCGATTTTAGCATGAATATCGATCGCTACCTTCATATAGCTTATATCTTGCAGACACGTTTTTTCTTTCGTCTAGGATGCTATTCTGAAATTGAAGACAAATGCGGGGCCGGTGGTCAATGTTATGTTACGTATAGTAAATACGTGTGCAAATGCTATGAAGGCTTTACAGGAAAAAGACAAACTTGCGTGGACGTTGATGAATGTCAGATAGGTAACCACACCTGTAACGAGTACGCGATTTGTAAGAACACTCATGGATCGTATGAGTGTCAGTGTTCGCTTGGACTTACTGGCAACGGCCATACATGCGCACGTAAGAATTCATGATTTTATCTACTATTTCAGTTTAATATATGCCTCGTAGAAGTCTCATGAAATAGTCGGCACATGGTACTTGCAACAGTATTGTCACAAAACTGCTCAATGTGGTTGTAGCTATCTCCAAGCTAGGTTCGAGCCCGAAAGGGATGGGATATTAAATTGAACAAAATGAACGAACTATTTTATATACAGGTACATTCACAATGAGACAACAGTTCAACGCTGATAGCTTTGAAGAAACTCTTACAAATGGACTCAAACTAAACAAAACTTCTTTGAAAATGATTCTTAAATCGAAGAACTGGACGGAGACAGTTGATCCATTAATTAGACGAAGCGTATCGNAATAAATAGAGAAAAATTAGCAGCCTATAATGCGTAGAAAAGGGTAAACTTTAAGTTTGCAACAACTGTAGTGTTGTAATTTAAGTAACCAGTTGAATCCCATCACTGAGAATGATGTATGGATTATTCCTTGGTTTCTAAATAAGGTAATATTACGCATACATCCATGTCTCCAGTTTAGAGCTTTTGGGGGCTGTGGCATAACTTTCCTGCTATCACCACTCAATACTTCTAGTGTTTTTTCCTCGGTCATAGCTAGGAAAATAACAATAAA
>QXVX01008434.1:8311-18346 GCA_013436065.1 Halocynthia aurantium
AAATGGAAAACGACGACCTATTGGCCTATCTTACTCTAGTATATTTCGAGTAAGAAGATTTAGTGAGTATCAGTGAACTAACTCAATGACACAACTACTGATTTCTCTTCACAATTCCCGGCTTATATAGCCAGAATGTCATTTCCCGATTATCAAGTTCTTTTAATGTCGTAACTGTGCATTCTAAAAAAGGAAAAATATATTTATTAGGAAATCACCATGGTCTTGCTCGAGGCAGTTGTTTGTATTGTAAATCTTCACGATTCCTAGGTCCGGGAATGTGTGTTTACGACAACAGGAATTAACAAACACATCCAGAATATCGACTTCAACTTGCTGTTGTTATTTATTGCGTGTCGTTGGCACTTGTTTCAAACCATTATCTCTCTTTCTCTTTTATCGGCGCAACGTGACTTCCACAGGGCAATTACCTGAAGATCGTCAAGTTATATTACATGCAATCTGCTTGAAACAAATTCTAGTATACAGTGCTATCTTGAATGCTTTCAAGCGTGTATCTAAAATTACAGAGGGAAATTCTTCCAAACCCAACAGATAATTAAACATTTCCTACCGGAATTTTTTCAGAATACACGCTTTAAAACTATACAAACCCACTCATATTACTCACATACCCACAACATATTATAGTTTGCATGATTGTTAGTATTTTATTGAAAATGTGAATCAAGAATGCGCATGCTGCAAAATGTGCGAAACTCCGACCCTAGGCTAGCTAAAAGTTGGGTAAATAATACAATAGCAATTTGCTATTTACAAACATAAGCAATAAAGCAATATATGGATATCCTGAAACACAGGTATAAATATAAATTGCGGCGTTGCAGATATAGTGTTTGAATTTCTTTTAGAATACAGAATATCGTATTCTATGGTTCTATGATCCATTATACTGCAAAAGCATGAATTCCAATGAACAATTTTGAAAAACATACAATAGGTGTGCATAACCAATATTACAAACTCTTAAAGTAACGGAGTTTTGAGTATTTTGCAATAATACAATGATTCAGAGTGGTGTGTTGAAGGAACCATTATCGTGGCCATCACTACTGGCCTTTGTAGTTCTCTGTCTCAACCCATCACAACACATGAAAGGGACACAAGCCGTAGAGTCACACGACATCAAGCACCCATCGTATCCATTGAGGTCAGTAACCGAATTCTGACATCTGAAACAGTTCACTTTTATTTAATCGAAGAACAAAATTTTATGAAACCTAGCTATCTCTAAAAGTCCCTTTCATCAAAAATATAGGCTCGGTAAAGGTCCGGTAATAGACGAAAGAACAATGTTTCGTTTGAGGATAGTGGTGATATGTGATAAAAATTGGGTTCGGAACTCGTGTGATTATGTAATAATTATTATCTTTTTTCACCATTCCTTTCTGTGACAATTTGCGACTTTGATTCCCTAGTGAAAAAGTGTAAGCCCCTCTCATTATCGCAAATCCATTATACTTTAAGTAGAAAGTGGTATCAAAGTAATGAATCGAATTTTCATAAAGCAAATGCCTCGATCTGTAGTATGATACCATACCCCTTAGCACTAGTGTTTACTTGTTGTCAATAAATGCAGGTACAGTGTATGGATTTCAATTGCGTTTTAAGTATTACAAATTAGTGTCTGAATACTTGATAGTGCACTTTATTAATAAGATAAATTACTGTCCTCAAGATGGCGCATGCGAGTAGAGGTAAAAAAAAACAGATTTTGTTAGTAACGTGAGAATTGATATTGGGATAAAAACAAACGTTACACCTATTGCTAATACGATTATAATTATTACACTCACCCAGAAATTTCCTCATTTCCTAGGGGTTGGTGTTGCATATTTAGGACAACTTCGTCTTGCATTTCAGATTTATCCTCTGTTCGCAGTTCCTCGGAATCCAAAAGTGGGATATATTCCGGTTGTATTGTTGTGGCGTGTATGTCGACATCGTGGAAGATTTTCTTTAGCTTTCTTGCTACAAGCGAGTAGTCACTCCCATCCCTTAGTATAACGTGCACAGTAGCTATGACGACGGATCCTGAGAGTTGCCAGACATGCAGATCATGGATGGCAACTACGCCTGGTACCTTCAAAAGAAATCGCCCCGTATTAATTAATAGGATGAAAATATGCTGGACATCCACCAGGGAGCATGGCAGCTCAATAGCCACACCAGCTAAACACTGTCTATTGGTATATTTTTTTTGCGAAAGAGGCCCCTAGGCTTAAAAACTTGAGCTTAATTTTACTTCAGCAAAACAGAATAGGAATATTTTATTCCATTTATCTGTTCTTTTTTAATTCAGGACCTTTTTTAAGGCCGGGAAGATTCACGATAAATTTATTAAATCAGGGATTGGGCTTCACGTATAGGACCTATTTCAGCTCTATTTTGGTTCCTTAGTACTATTTCTCCATATATATATTTTTTTTATATATTATATTTCAATTTATATTTCAAGATAATGCTCAGATTGGTACTATCGATATATCAATGAGTGATACAGCACATCAGTCTACTCTAGAGAATCCCTTGATAAGATAGGGCATTTAATATCATTGTTTTCTGTTAATGTTCAGGGTCACGGGGCACATACTATGACTGTCAGTCTGAATCATGCCTTTCTTGTGTTTGTTCGCTGTTGATTGCTGTGAGTTAATTTTTTACCTTTTCAGCTTTTTCTTTTACTGCGTTTACGTTGACACTTTGTGGGGGATTCTGGAGCAAGACCAGTGCTGAACGACGTAGCAATGGAATTGTTGTTACCGCAATTATAGCTGACGTCACTAAGCTCATGACCGGATCCACGTAGAATCGCCAATCTTCCTGTAACATGTAATTACTTTTTTTCAAGTTACAAAATTAATTATTTATTTATTTTATCATACTTTTAATTACTGTTCTTAATTTCTATAACCATAGGTGCAAAAGTTTGTTTGTTTGTGGCTGGGGAAAAAATAAGATTTCCGTAATACACTGCGGTACACTTTAGCATCGTCTCACGGCACACCAGTGTGCACGCAGAGTACTGATTAGGCTAAAATAACTTGTTAGTCGAGATCAAAAATTTGCATTTAGAATTGTTGCATTGCTATAAAATAAGCCAAAATAAGGACAAATCTTGGATCTTAGAAAAAAGGACGGTATGACAGCCCTGGCTATAAGTATCTATACTGGAGTACAGTTGTTAAATGAATGATATTCACTGCAATTTTAACGAAGTCTTCACATATACCACTTAAAATCACAATTTCATGTCTATGATCTTGCGCTTTTTTCTCTTCAACCATTTTAGGCTTAAAGACTGCGTAGTCTGTAGGTAATGAAAAATCTTTTGCAATAATTTTTGGTATCAATAACAAATCAGCTTATAAATTGCAGCAGTGGAGATCTGTAGTCACTGAAGGAATGTGATGGGCCGTCGTAGTTAAACCATCTCATGGTCAATATAATAACGACCCCGAGACGGTATAAACGTATACACATATCGCCATCTCTTTTGAAATTAAATATTAATTTAAAAGTATAATGGGATGTCGTAAACACTTGTCTCAGTTAAATAATATCTCCCTTAACAATAATAGTTGTATAAAGAGAGAGTTCAAATTATAGTTCTAGATTAGTGGTAAACAAATGTTGTTGTTTAGTTGTATGTTGTATCATTTTTGCACAAGGCACTAAGAAACTATTTTCTTGCAGACGGCACTCGCATTCTAGCGTCTTTATTGGTTTGTTTAAAGGGAGAAAAAACACCCACATTGCGATGAAGCAAATATTGATTGCTATTAACTGTTCAAGCTCCGCACGACTGAACTTGATTCACCTAAATCCTAGAAATCCGAGGACAGCGCATGAAATTAGGGGTAAATTTTTGAGGCGCATCTCAGCTCATTAAATCATTGAATCCACGATCTATCATAATCGAACTAACACTTACTTGAACGAAATGTATGATCAATGCGCTAACAATGACGACAACGGAACCAAGGGCATCACCAAGAACGTGGAGGAAGACAGCTTGCATGTTCATTTGTGAATTCTTCCGTTTATGTTCTTTCGCATGATTCTTCTTTTCTCCTGACAAAAGTAAATGATGTAATGGATGAATGATGATAATGTTACATCCTCATTTCTTCAAATTATATCGTGATCAACATAACAGAAAAGGAAGCTGATTCATGTCACTTGACTGGCGCTCGAGTTGTTATTGCGAGTCATATTGACTCAATTTGGCGTCAGTCTGATGTGTCTGTTCATCAACTTGTATTTGGACTGTTTACTATGTCTAACTAAACTTGACGCGGCGTTGGGTAAGTCCCTTTTATGCTCAGAATGCTTAATTCATAAAAAATTCCTTTCAGAGTTCGACCAATGCTTCTACGTTCGAACTGCGAGTGGATTAAAAAATGTACTTCGAAAACATAAAACATGAATCATTCCACTCGCTGTGTCGAGTCGCGTTTGTGAACGTAAACATGTTATATTTGCGGCCGAATTTCACACGAGAATAATCAAAATTGAGACATTGTTTAACACCAATCTGGTAAAACTCATAAGGGCTTGTCTTGAAACTTTGTTAACTGTGAAAATAAACATCAAAACCTATAATGCACGGCAGTAAGTTTGTGATTTGTCGCGGGAGTCATTAAAATTGAAACTTCGTTTGAATTTTAGTGTCTGGAAACATATTAATTCACTTTCCATTATTTCTAATGGGGATTATGGATTTAAACTTTGAACAATTCAAGAGTTGTAGTTGTTCAAGAGACAAAGTATGAGGCACCACTGTATATTGCAATGTAAATCCATATATATTTGTGTGTAACACTTACTACCTTACCACCGTACCACAGTTATGTGAATTTATGGCAGAGGAATAATTTCATCTTCACTTCATTCTACATTTTTCTATTTCCATTCAGGAAGTATTGAACTTGGAAAAAATTGAATGTACTTGATATACCAATTATATAACTACCAGAAGCGGATTACGCTATTATGGGGTTCGTAGCAGAGTTTATTCGCGGGCCTCCGAATAAAAACACGTATTGTAATTTCTGGGCAATCGGCCACGGGTGATATCCGAAATTCATTTAAATAATTACCACCTCAGACGCGATAACTAACAAAAAATTATTCATTCCATGCGTTTACTGTTGAACACAACATAATGCTCAAAGAAACTGTCCAGTTGATGACTACTGTACTACTGTCTGATATAAAAAGTAGTGCATCCGTTTGGGTTGAGTAATTTAGTAACCCTAGCATCGGGGAAATCTATTCCGCGAATTTAAATTTGTTTACCGATGTTTTTTGTCGCCGGAACGTGATCTAGATTCGATTCCGCAGATGACCCAATGCTCTCATGTTCCTTGTGGCCTCCGTGGGAATGCCCATGATCCTCGTGGTCATCGTGGCCGTGGGAATGGCCGTGAGCATGACCACCGAAAAGTGCTAGCCCAATTAGATTGATGAAGAGTCCGGCTGCCCCCACTCCCAGAACAAGTAGGGGTCTGCTGATTTCCTCGACAATGGCAATCCTAAATGACAGTGGTTAACGTATTGAATAGAGGTCGAAAATACCCGACAGTTTTGCTACGGAATCATCGTTCGATTTGATTTACGACAGCGATTCGCAAATTCCTCTATATATAAGGCACACGGTTCAAAGTTGAAACAAAGAATCTCCTAATAGTCCATAAAATACGGTAACATTCAATAATTATCATTTATTAGCTAATTAATGAGACGTATACAAAACGAATTCAGTTTATTAGTAAGATTTTATTTATTATTTTGCTCGTTAGAAAAATAATGAAGTAGATGCTATTGCTAACCCAGTGTATTCGTGTTGCAATGCCTACACATAACATGTGAAGCTGTCGTGGTCAGAGCGACGGGAAAAATACTTGGTAACGATATAGGAAACTAATTTTCAATACCGGTAATAACCGGTAATTTTTCCCGGTTTGCGACCCCTAGTGTTGACGTCACTAGTCGCTTATTTGTAGCGTTTAGTATGCACATGACAAAGATACATACCTTTGAATTGCTCCAATAATGATTGTGAAAACTAGGGCCAAAAGAAAGACCGCATTCGCCATAGCTCCCAGAATTTCCGCCCTTTTCCAGTCATATGTATTTCTTTTGCTTTTCTTGCTCGAATATACGACTGCCAGATACCCAATTACGATACTCAGCACGTCAGAGAGCATGTGAAAGCTATCAGCCACCAATGCCATGGAGTTGGTAAAATACCTGTTTGGAAATACGGTTAGATAAATTAATTCTCGGTTCGAGGTGTATAAGTGATATATGATTGCAGGTGGTTGAAGGAATACTAACGTAACTTATGACGTAGAGGACACAGTATCTCGTCAATGCGTCGTGTTTGTAACTTGCGATGTAAGTCGTAGATGAACACATGTTTTGACATTAACTGCGCTCGTTAAGTACAAGTAATAATTATGTACGAAACTAAGACAAATATAATTCGATTGATTTTAGGTGAAAGGAGAGAAGAGGATTCGATGTACCTCATTTACTCGTATTTAAATCGCATATTTTGTACCTGAATTCGATACAAAAGACATACACAGGACTAATTCACAATTACGAATTTTTATTAAAAAAAAATTAACTCAAACTATGATCTCATGCACGACTGTGAGACTACATGAATAAATCGGCAACATGCATCGATTTGTTTGGATACGAATGCAAAATGGAGTGGAAATGTGTCGATCGAAATTTACTAAAACGTGGGAATGGCGGGATAGCGGAAAATTGGTAATCATAATCCTATCCCTTTTTACCCTCTTCCGCATTTTAGTGATTTTACATAAAACCTGATATGAGTGAATAGAGAGCAATCAGCCGTTTTTACCAATAGCTTTGGCACAGAACTAAAAGTTCTCTTCGAAAAGAAAAATGATTTCAGGTATTTTTTTTGTTAGTACGATTCAATGCGTAACTTGCGTCCCGTGTGCAATATTTGGCTTGCGTGCCGTGTGCAATGTGTGACTGGTGTGCCGTGCGCAGTGTGACTTACGTGCCGTGTGCAATTTACAGCGTGGGGAGGAGAGGATCATATTTACCTTCAGTTATAAACATTCAAGAAGCACTGAACGTGAACAACAAAGAGGAACAAACTGTACTTGATATATTACAAGTACGATTAAATTGCAAAATTACTTAAATACATTCGTAAAATTTAAAAGTCTTGATAGCTTAATTAGGAATAAGGCTTACCTATCTACCTATCGAGTGTGCGAACATTATGAGTAAATTTCGTAAAACTGATATAGCGACACAGATCAAATAGATAAAACAGATAAAATAGTTCTCCATTTGTCATTCAATACTATAATATTCAAATGCACACCAATAAATATATTTATAAATTCCACAAATTCAACACAATTTTCCGAAAATTACGTAACTTAATTGCCAGTGTTGCCAGACAAGAAAATCACGCGATGTTTCGCTTACCCGGTAATTATTTCAGCTAAGAAGAAAGAAGACGTCAGGCAGAGCATAGACAGCAAACGTCCCCTCTTTCCAAACTTCTTCATATTCGTTAGCTACTTTTTATTGACCTTGAAATAAAAATCTGTAAAACAACAAGGGTAGTGAAATATATCAATTAATAAATAGCCTATTACAACACAATTACGGAATTACAGAATTTACATTAGAGTATTCACGAGATCATGTCAATGGTTAAAATTATATAGTGGGTACAATTACAAAGTAATTGATGGCGTAAGTGCGTCATACTATATATATGTGTATATGCCAGTATACAAGACACGCAGGCGTGAGAAAAGTTAGAGTCTTCAGATGATTTTGCCCGATGAAGACAGAATCCAGTGCTACTATGTTATGCATAATTTTTCGAGGTTCGGGTTAGGATAACGGTTAGGGTTGAAAATATAAATAAAATAAAATTTTAAAAAACTGAAAATTATTCTAAATAAACATTATAAGCCTAACTTTGACCCCAACCATAATCATCTCTCAAACCCAAAATCTAAAATATGCAGATATAGCTTGATCAGCATGATATAGTAACACCCAACAACCTTAACAATCCTTCGTGAATTTAGGTTTTTCGAAAGTCAACTTTCGGCTCTGGTAACAATTTTATTACACTATCACTTTGTCTTACTGTAGAATCTAGTTGATGATAACTACTAGACTAGCGCTAAACGTAAAAAGAATAGCTTCAATATAATGTCGACGTATCACTATCACCATGAAGCTATATTTAGTAAATCAAATAAGTGGTTGATTTCAAACATACCAGTTTGCACACGGCACCGCAAGAAAAATTTGATTTGTAATTAGAATTTTGCCAAATCACTGCAAAGTGGTCATATATGAGTATAAGCTAGAAAAAAATGTAAAATTGGTTTTCTAAAGCTAATTAACCTGAGGCTGGTGAAAAAACCTTCTGGACTTAGTAACCTTCAGAGAGGCGAAACCAGAGTTTTTAAGAATATAATTAATTTTCAGTTCTTTTTCTGATGACAGCCGCTACGAATCCGATACTTTTCATTTATGTCTGACTCTAGTTGACTGATCACGCCAACAATGCTTGAATTATTGAACAACGCTGAAAATTAGCCAAATACTGGGAGAGAGAGGTTCAAACAGGACAGTTTCCTCACTTTGAATCACAAGCCATACATGAACTTCATTGTACTAATACTGATAGTTCATTAACACTTGCAGCTAAGAGTACATTATTACGAAGTTCAACTGTTCCTTGTCCTTGCGTTTATGTGACCCGCCCTTCTTTATCAATTTAAATTTATGGGGAATTTGTAGGAGTTAAAGCCTGAAAGGAATAGCGGTAAATAGCTTGCAGAGGTTCAAAATATTGAACTTTGAGACGTTATAAAGCATATTTCTACGCTGCTGATTTATCAAGTTTATGATGCCACAGAGGTCTATTTCCTGAATTTTACTAAATTAATCAAAAAAGTGATCTGGGGCCGCGATGGGGACCCCTTTTTGAAACAGAAGTAGCCTATAAGTATAACCTATTCCGGCCTGAAACCGATCCCCGTCCAAGTTTTCAGGGCGCTTATTCAAGAACCCTTGGAGCTATTGGCGAACAAACATACAAACAGTTTCTCCTTTATTTATGAGACTGTCTAGCAATCATTGATAGTGTAAGTATATTCCTTTGACTTCGCCTGGAAAAGTCTACAACCCTTTGAAAGGCAAAATTCAGGAATGACGCGATGAAACAACATTTCTTAGTTAAATACAACGCGGACCTGTAATGAATGGTGTAAAGCACAAAATAGCTTTGCTATTAAAATGAAATCTATGTAATTAAACCTTGCTTGCTGTCCATACAGTATAGGTAAAAGCAATCTGGTGCTTATGTGTCAGTAAATTGACCAAAAAAATCGCAAGATAGATTATGTTCTACAATACTATGTAAATACATCTTGCTTCAATACATCTTGATCATATATTTGTTTATTTTCTTATGTAATTAATGGTCTCATGGGTATTGGGTTTATTTCTTATATCACATCGTAACCAAAGCAATAGTTTCACGAAATTAGTATGAGGTAGTATATATACAATATATACAATTCGTGTAATTCATAACAAAGTTAGAGTCGCAAAAAGAGACTGATTCCTTGTTGAAGCTTCACAAACATCGCTCGTGCGCATTCCGTGCTGAATTTAGAATTTAAAACTCACATTTCCTATGACTTTACAATTATGTGAACATGCTAGAAAGTTATTAATATAATCGGATTATATTACGGAGTCGACTATCCGGACAGAACGTCATTACGGCTTCTGATGTTCAGGACCGTATTAATGTCAGGACAGTCTAACAATACTGTCCACTCCCTTGCTTAACAGAACAGATACTTAGAATCAACAAGCAGTTGAAAATAAATATATACCTTTGTGGTGAATTGGTATAAAAACACCAACTCAACTTAAAAATTATTGTTCTGAGTCCTCATTTTCGTCATATGCACA
>QXVX01008437.1:4000-19658 GCA_013436065.1 Halocynthia aurantium
TTCCTTTTTCAGGCCTAAAGACAAATGCACATTTTTAAAGCGCTTTCTACGCTTCGTGGCTAAGTGTAAATTAACTAGGGTTTGGGCAAAATGACTTTTGGGCGACTTGACCAGTTACCCAGTTAAGATATCAATCGAAATTCACAATGGGAGGACAAAGGTTGACAAGAGCAGCACAGACTCTCACTATCCTATCAATCGTTGGAACTTTGCTCTTGTCCGCAGAGTCGAGGTAGTCCGTTGGCAGGGTGCTTTGTAATACTGTGTATTTTTGCCTGAGAATTCCAATGACTTGCTCCACATGAATTCTGACGTTGGCAATTTTGCGTGACTTCTCTACATCCACTGGATCTAACTGGATCTTTTCCCTCAAAATATTCCTGTTCAAACACAGTGGATTTTTCTGGCAGCCAATGTTTCAGTGTTCAAAACTTGTAATCACATTCTTCTGTCTGAGTGCAGCGTGATTGTGTGAAATCGCTCGAGTCGGTTTGAGTGCCAATGTTGCTCATTCTCCTCCATGGCCTATGCCAAATTTTCCTCTTCAACCTCGAAATACATATCCCTGATTCGTTTTTCGTACTCTTCTGATTCATCTTCCTCCGGCATTTTTACTTTACCAGCTTCCTGTTCCTCACGTTCCCTCTCGCGTTTACGTCTTTTTGTTATCCTCTGGGCCCTTTCCTGTTGTTTTTCAGATTTGTCAGAGTTCTTAAGCTTGTTATGTCCCAAATGCAAGCTAGGCACCCAATCTGGGTTAAATTTATCCCAAAGGGTAGCTGCTTTTCCCGAGTGAAAATGAATACCGCAAACACGGTCGTTCTCAAGGATACTTTCTGTCAAGACATCACAACTTATGGCTGCTAACCATCTCGTTTGCTGCTCATTCGACACAATTTCCGTCTGTTCGCCTTGACTAGTAATAAACGAAGGTGGTTGTTGTGGTTCCGTGCCATATATTTATTGTTTGCTGTGTATTTGCTGAAGACGGCATTTTGAATTGAAAATGTTATTATAAACGTCAAATAGAAACGAATCTCGAATGAAAGCTATCAAAAGATATAAGCTGTTTAAGGCTACATGGGTCAGTGTAAACGTGACCTACAATCCTACATAATGCTAATAAGCTATACAGTCGACATCGGTTAATACATCCTCGGTTAATACAACCAACCGCTTAATGCATCCAAATTGCTTGGGACGGAATTTTCCTATTCATTCCTCATTATAATAAAAAAAACGCTTAATCCATCCATCCATCCACCGCTTAATCCATCCACTTTCGATTCTGCCTAAATATTGTATGACTAGCAGCAATACAAAACTAGAGAAACGCACGACCATGTGATGAGAACAAAGAACAAATATGAGTGACTATGAGTGACTTATGAGTCTATCAAGCAAACTTAAGATTAAACCGGACATACCCCTTAATACAGCAGGCAACGCACATGTGATATCGAAACAGAAAAGGCTATAGAGTCTACCCAAGAATATTTCAGAAAACTCGCTATATTCCGCTGGACGACAATTTAGGCTTTAAGATTTAAACTTGGACTAAATTTGATAAGGATCGTACCGTAAGGATTGTACTGGCGTAGAATATAATGTAACACAACTACACTGATATGTATACAATAGACATCGGTTAATACAACCACCGCTTATCACATCCAAAATCGTCTGGCCTGAGGTGGATGTATTAACCGATGTCGACTGTATTATGTGAACAAATATTCCATCAAATATCACGATTTCCAGGTTCAGCTTTCCTACAGAGAATGTCGACACGAAATGCGTTACGTATGGTAACCATAGTAATAATGAATAAAGTTTGAAATCAACGGCAAATATTGTAACCATAGTAATAATGAATAAGATTGAAATCAACGGCAAATATTACTAGATTTCTAACTTAGCAAAAGTTTACAACACCCGGTATTCCCAGGCGGTCACCCATCCAAGTACTAACCGGGCCCGACGTTGCTTAACTTCCGAGATCGAACGAGATCGGGTGTATTCAACGTGGTATGGTCGTAGACGGAAGACGAAGCTTAAAGTTTGGTTTTGTTGCGTCGTTGCGATGGAAGACGAGTAAACAAAGGCAAAAGTCTACAACACCCGGTATTCCCAGGCGGTCACCCATCCAAGTACTAACCGGGCCCGACATTGCTTAACTTCCGAGATCGAACGAGATCGGGTGTATTCAACGTGGTATGGTCGTAGACGGAAGACGAAGCTTAAAGTTTGGTTTTGTTGCGTCGTTGAGGTCATACCGATTTTTACAGGTTCTGCAAACTTAAAAACATCCCCCCTCGAATTCTATGCTTATGTATACGAGTGAGTGTACGATAAGCAAATTCTCTCAACAAAGGCAGATGTCTGAAACTAAGATGCACTTTCTTCCCTTTCTCGCCTCTTCTTCTGAAAGAGATTGCTACTTACAAAAAGTATTTGAGTAACTACTAGTAAGAAAAAATAGGGAGTAAACCCTGTGCTAACCATGCTTCAACTGCGTTTGAGAGCGATCACAAAGGTAGACAAATCAACCTGCCCAGGCGGTCAACTATGCGAGTACTGACAAATCTCCCGCTCAAGCGGTCAACTATGCGAGTTGCCAGGGGCTGTGTCTGGAGAATGGTATAAAAATTTAGGATTTCTATAAAAGGCAAAATCCTACAACACCCGGTATTCCCAGGCGTCACCCATCCAAGTACTAACCAGGCACGAGGTTGATCAACTTCCGAAATCAAACGAGATCGGGTGTATTCAACGTGGTATGGTCGTAGAAGAAAGACGCAGCTTAAAGTGTGGTTTTGTCGCATCGTTGCGTTGACAGATAGTTTATCTTTGAGTTGTAATTTTGAATTATTAGAACTCCCGCTGTAAGCGGAGTTATTGCATCGGTACCGTTAAAATATGCAAGATGAACAGTACCCGTTTCGATAATTCTTTGGCACGAGAGCCAGACAATATAGGAGGGAACTAGTCATGCATAGCGTGTTGCAATTTCTCCCTTATTTTTTTCTTACGTAAATATTAAAGTGTACCAATCTCCCTAAGTTTTGAGTTATACGGTACAAGGTATAGCCTAACTCAAGGGTTCTTAAACCAGGGGGCGCGCCCTTTTTAAGGGACATGTAATGAATTTGTGCGGCCGGCAGGGAGCTGCGGTCCATGTCATGGGGGCGAGGATTTTTTCAAAGATCTAATGTGGGCGCAACCCAAAAAGTTTAAGAACCCCGGCTTAAACAAAAGAGCTATATTAGAGCTGTTTTTAGTGTTGCGTACATTTTCCATTTCCGTTATTGAAGTATTGAAGAAATATTCGACAGTACTCGTTTCTGCGTGACACAACCAGTTTGACGGTAAGGCGGCGACGATCGGATAACATTACCAGTGTTCAACAGAAAGTGTTCTAGAATTGTAAATTTCATTATGTATATTCAATATTCAAGTGTTGGATGAGCATGTGTATAAGACAGAGTGCGACTGGATATTTTTTACATTCGGTATTCGTGATTCAAAAGACAGGTTATACAGTATTGTTGAAAATATAACCTGCATATTATATGTTTAAAATCAGTGGGTCGAGTGGCGTTTTGAATGGATATGTGAGGAACTATTAAACCTTCTCTTCAGTCCTATATGGGAATGGAGACAAAGAGCTTGCCTGGCTCTACGAGATATCCTCAGTGCACGGATTTGGGGCCGGTATTCTGAGAGGCGACAGGGAATCAGAGGTTTGCTTTCCTGACTAATTTTACCAGACCAGCACCATAAGCTTGTAATGGATGATGACATAGCGTGTTTCTCACGCAGGTCTCATATAATAAAAGAAGTAGATTAATTAATACACCCAATTATTGAACGACACTAGGTCAAGGATAAAAAATGGGTCAAAGCTTGTTAGAGTTAGACAATTAAACGATGGTCACAGCTTATTAGACCAATTTTAAGTATCCTGTAAGCAATAACCAATCATTTAAGGACGCCATCCTGGCGCCATCAACCAGAATCCTTTATATTTGATGTGCCCTAAAGATATGGGCTAAACGCATATATACTGCTGCGGAAATACAATCTTCGTTTAATATTTGTCCCCTTAGCGCGACGTATTGCGTTTATCACCGAATGACGCTTCAACATATCACGACCAAGTGATTAAAGTGTTCATCTCTGCAATAAAACAGTTTAAAGTACAAACAGCATGTGTTGTCAGCTGCCAGAAATATAAGCATAAACGATTCAAGGAATTGCAAGTAAGGGTTGAGTCTACAAAAAGAGTCTAACAAATAAATAGATCAGCGCCTTTACATGCTTACTTACCTTACGAATACTGAATTATATGAGGATAGCAAGGGCAAGGTTCTGGAATAATCGGGATACATTTAGTGAACTAAATGATAATTACAGAATATTTGCCAGCACATAAAATATTGTTTGAATGCAGATGACGGAGAAGAACAGCTCTTGGCTTGAAGATGCTGCCATACGAATGCTATGTGTTATTTCTGGTGTTTTGCAGATATAGATCTGTTCAAAATAATGGAAAGTTTTATCTACAAATTCTTAAATAAACGTTCAAGCGTTATGAATCATAATTCTTATTACCGTCTTTAGTTGTTTATACAATTCTATTCCTATAGCATACTGCCAGTAACATACGATTGTAAGCTTTTCTCATTAAATTTCAAATTTAAGTCCAAGTATACTTTCCTAAAAAATAATAAAATCCAGGTCGTATTGTAAGCGTTCGCGTCGGCCTATTTTATAGTCTAGTTTTTGACGAGTAAACGCTCACAAATACATTCTCGCTGACAGAGAGGGCCTCGTTATCTTATCCTGGTGCAGAAGGTTATGAAAATACAAATGTAACACCGTGGTTAATAGACGCTCAGTTGTAGAGTATAAAGCAATACAACGGATTCTAGTGTTTCAAATCTGATTTATTACAATGTTGTACTGCAAAACACAATCTTCAACATATACAATCTACTTCTAATATTACAATTATAGTTGTAGCTATACATATAAAACAATTTTGGAACTAGATACGGGTGATATATATATATATATTAGTTCATATTGAGTTGTTGAAAACTATTCCTTGGAAAAAATCACCATGGGAAGGTCGAGCATGATTTGAACCTTTGGCCAATCATCTTCCAGCTGACCATCCTTGAAGCTTTTTTTGATTTTGTTGGCGTATACTTCGAGTGGATCAACTTCTGGATTAGTTTCCATGTATTTTCTGTATCATCCCAGCGATTCATATAACTTCTTTTTGCAATCATCGAGTGAGGCATACTCTATACTAAATGACAAATCGGTTATTCTTACTTTTCTGTAGTTAACGCAATCGTATAGGGACTTTAATTTATCATTCCGCAATGCATGACAGGATAATGTAGTGTAATCATCCACAAATTGCTTGAATAATTCGGTAATCTCGTTTTTCGGACGCTCATTCGAATCCACCATAAGCTCAATGTATGAGTCCATTCTGCAATAAAATGCCGCACAACCTTTCGGTTTCAACACTCGCTTGCATTCGGACAGGAATTTATCAAAATCCAGCAGGTGGATTGTGCCACCGCAGGTTACAAGGTCCACGCTGTTGTCATCCGCCGGGAAAACGTCGTCTTCCACCAATCTGTAGTCGACATTTTCGTAGTGGTTGTATTTCTTAGCAACTTCTATCTGACTGACGCTTATATCAATACCGGTAATGGAGTCGAAATAAGGCACGAGCATTTCTAAAGATTGCCCGCTTCCACAACCAACATCTATCATTCGTTCGAATCTTTGCTTGTTTGATTTCTTTGGGTCAAATATCTTCATGTATTTGATAATTTCATAGCCAACTTTCTCCGGATACTTAAAATAGTTCTTATAGTAATACTCAGCTGTGTCGAGGTTCGCGTAAGTTTTACTACGATCGGAGTTAGACATAATGTCGATATATATATATCAAAATAACTGTAATTAAGAAACGCACAAGTCAGATGAGACAGAATAATGCAGTAGAACAATAAATGTTGTAGCATTTGGTTAAATATGTTAACTGTAATGACCACGGGGAACTCATCATACAGATTTAGCCGGCTATGCCAATTATGCCCGATATAGTAAATATTTTATACCGTATTTCCTCGATTATAATCGCCCTTGATTATAAGCCGCCTTCGATTATAAGCCGCACAAAATGCTGAAAAAAAAAGAATATAAGCCGCACGAAATGATGAAAAAATAGCCGCACTAGACCATAGGGTAGCCTACCTAACCCTTTTCAATCATTTTTCTACGGCAACAAATAGCAGACAATATGAAACTTCTAATACATCTTCTATTTATTTTAACATTCACTGTCATAATCGTCACGGATAAAATCGTGATACGGCAACAAATAGCAGACAATAGGAAACTTCTAATACACCTTCTATTTATTTTAACATTCACTGTCATAATCGTCACTGATGGAGTCGTGAATGTTACTGCCACTTTCTTCGGCGTCGGCATCAGCATGTTGGTTTCGTAGGCAGGTAATTTTTGTCGCATCATCAGTTGTAATTCCACACACGTGAAAAGAATTAATTATGACTTCTTTCGAAACTTTGTCCCAAGCCTGAACAACCCATTGAATTTGCTTTAAATGACTGGGCGCCTTTATATTACCACCTGCAGTGTAGTCATACTCGCCCTTACGAAACCAATCATCGTAAAACTCACGAAAGTGTTGCTTAAACGGTTTGTTGATAGATACGTCAAGTGGTTGCAAAAACTTTGTACATCCACCAGGAATCACTGACATAACAGTGTTGTACCGCTTCAATTCTTCCTTCATATTATCTGATATGTGGCATTTGAAGGAATCCTGCACAAGCATACGCTTTGAAAATGAAAAATTTGTCCACACTTTTTCCACCCAATCCAGAGTAAGATTGTCGTTCATCCAGCCATTTGGTGTTGCTGCAACTATAACACCTGAGATAGACGTTAGCTCTTTCCTAACTTTTTTGGCTGGGATCACAACATAAGGTCTCATCTTTGTCCCGTCCGCTTTCACAGTCAGACAAACAGTAATTCGGCTTTTCTGGTGGCCGGTAGTTCGAATAGGAACTGCTTGTACGCCTTTCTTGTCTATCGTGGTGGCACTTGGCATGTCTGCCCAGATCGGCGTTTCATCCATGTTCGCAATCATTGATGGTAAAAACTTGTAAAGATCTCTTTGTTTCTTATTAAAATCAATGAAGCTACGGAGTTTCTCTTGTAAGTCACGTGGCAATGATTGCCCAGTGGTCGATCGTCTTCTGATTGTTAAATTGAATCGCCTCAGAAAATTGCTTAGCCAACCACGAGATGCTCCAAATTCAGTCAAGCCGTTTCCGTCAGCCAATTCTTTGGCCCAAACTTTAATTAATTTTGTGGAGACATGATGATGTTGCGCTCGTTCATGGGTAATTTTCTCCATCAACTCATCTTCGATGCTAGACAGGCATGGCTTTCTCCCACTGCCAAGCTTTGACTTCTTTTTTGATGGTCCTGGTTTCTCATACGCTACAGTCAAATTAGTCTTGTTTTGTACCCATCGGCGTACCATCGACTCATCCACCTGAAATTTTCGGCCTGTCGATCTATTTGAATTATTTTCTGCAAACTTAATCACCTCGATTTTGAATTCCACCATATATGCACGCATTTTACTCATTCTTAAATTCGAGCTATTGCAGTTTGAACGTTAATGGTACGGTATGGGGAAAATGCAAGGCGCGCGAAATGATAGTGTCTGTCTGAATGACGTGACAATGACATCTGAAAACGAGACGCCGCCGTCTCGGAGGAGAAATGATGAAATAAAAAATTAACAGTAAAACCTCGTACTACCTTTGTCTGAGCAACTTTCTTTTCGAGCCGATATTCGGAAGTATTCTTGTGCGGCGCACGAAATGATGAAAAAAAAAACAATATAAGCCGCCCTTGATTATAAGCCGCCCTCGATTATAAGCCGCTCAAAATGATGACAAAAAAGAATATAAGCCGCGGCTTATAATCGAGGAAATACGGTACTTGGAATGTAATAATTACATTTTATATTTTTTAATGTCTATAAACTCGGGTTCGCGCACTCCTTACCCAATATAGAATTAACATACCAGAGTGTACAGCACAGTGCTGTTCTGGGGAAAACTGGCTGTTTGTATTGCATTCCTAAACTTAGCATTACAGATCTCGATTTTTCCTCTGAGCAATTAGCTGGTATACAGCAGGTGTCGACTATAACAAAATGGGTTTTAAATACTATTTTCAGGATTTACTTGCTACCGGATATTAGCACCTTCTTTTCTTGATTCTTGAATTTTTTTATCACCTGTTAGTTTGAATTCTTCCAATTTTAACATGTTGCCATATTGAGCCATATCGATGAAGAGTAGGTCTTTCATATACTAACTTTGAATCATTCTAGAACATTCTCATAATTGTAACCTTTCAATAATATTCGATTTGGTTGACAGCTTAAAACGTTAGAACGGAAACGGACTGTCATCCCCAAAGAAAATATATCAAAAAGAAAAACTCTCGATTGAAACTCGAGCCTTATTGCTCTGTTTATAGCTATATGTCACGTACACTTATGATGTAAGGAGAACGTTTTGATATGTAGTTTTCATGTATAAAAATTATAAAATACGAAAATCATACACAGGGTTATATCTGAAGGTCGGTCTGAATCATACCTACCATCATACCTAAGTACTACTCGCACTACTCGCATACTACAGAAATACAATTTTCCGCTCCTCAAGTCAGTTTAAATAAAAATATGTCATACCTCAGAAACTCAAAGGCCACCAAGTTCATCTTATGTAAAAAGAAGCCACCCCATCATATACTATTGTCCGCTGAATTCTTTCACGTTATCTCGTAAATAAAGGAGGAACTATGTGTGTATGTGGATGTTCGTGTGCTTATAATCCATGGGTTATTGACTAAGCGCTCTGACAACTTGCACGGGTATCGGTTTCGGGTACAAATATGCTTTAGGCTACTTTTTCAAATAGAGGGGTCCTCTTGGGGCCCAATAGTTCGTTTTAGAATAATTTGGTGAATATTCAGAAAATTGGCCGTTGTGACAGGCAGGCTAGAAATATGCTTTATGTGGTCTCAATTGTTTTACTCTGTAAATGAAGTGAAAAGAGTGAGAAACTTATCATGTTTTCAAGAGCAATGGGATCAGCAAAGGCCAATATTTTGAACCTATGCAAGTTATTTACTCTACAATTGAGTTAACTATTAACCAGGTATTGCATTTGTTTTTACGTAACCTTCTCGACGATATTCAATGAAATATGTTTCCTGTAACGACCACGGGGAACTCACCATACCCTTTAGGGCGGCTATGACAATTATTCCTGATATAGCGAAACTTTTATTATTGGGTCTGACATAATTATATCATTTTCTAACTCTGAAAACTGAAACTCTGTTTTTTAGGGTTGCGTGGACTGGAATAGTGCGTGTTCGTAGGTGAGGTAGAAATTGAACCACGCAAGTGTAATTTTTCTCGATTATATTGAAATCCAATGCTCTGTTTATCAACGAGATAAGCTTCCTTTGACGATGATAATTTTCTTCACAATTGTGAACGGTTGATCACAATTAGGTTGTGACAATGAATTCCATATTAGTTTTCTCATTGCCACATCACACCATTCTCTGACACTTTTATAACATCTCTTTGGTCTAGCGTTGATCTTAACACTACTCGTTCAATGTATTTTTTACTGCATCATTGTCAGATACAACTGTATCTCCATGTTTCCTACTACTTTCATTGACATGTTCCATGCTAGTATTACAACGATAGAGGTCGGAGCTACTCAACTGGCGAACCGCTGTCCGAATCCGGACCTTCCTAGTGTTGAAGCTTGACCTCAGACTCCAGGATGAGATAATATGAGAAATATTACCGTATTCACCCACGTATAATACGCACTTTTCTTTGCCAAATATACACGTAAATATATTTCATCAGTCCTCTGTAAATATTGAACTTGTCTAATTGGACCTTTGCTAATAATAGTTGAGTAGTCCTGATATACGCTTTCAACTTTTCATTACAAGATATCACTAAAGGTGTCGCTATACATGTAAAACAATTTGGGAAATAGATACGGGTGATATATATATATACAGTGGAACCTCGATAAGTCGATCACCAACAGGACAAGTGGTCGAGGTAGCGGGGTGGTCGCGGTATTAAAACAGATTGCAAAGCATTACAATACACAAAAAAATATTCGCGACCTCGGTAAAGGGGTTGTGATACTGGGGTGGTCTGGTTATCGAGATGGTCGCTAACCGGGGTTCCACCGTATATATTAGTTCATTTTGAGTTGTTAAAAACTATTCCTTGGAAAAATCACCATAGGAAGGTCAAAAATGATTTGAACCTTTGGCCAATCATATTTCAGCTGACCATCATTGAACCTTTTTTTGATTTTGTTGGCGTATACTTCGAGTGGATCTACTTCTGGATCTGTTTCCATGTATTTTCTGTATCCTCCCAGCGATGCATATAACTTCTTTTTGCAATCATTAAATGAGGCATACTCTATACTAAAAGACAAATCGGTTATTCTTACTTTTCTGTAGTTAAAGCGATCGTATAAGGACTTTAATCTATCATTCCACAATGCATGACAGGATAATGTCGTGTAATCATCCACAAATTGCTTGAATAATTCGTCAATCTCTATTTTTGAGCGCTCATTCGAATCCAACACAAGCTCAATGTACGAGTCCATTCTGCAATAGAATGCCGCACAACCTTTCGGTTTCAAAACTCGCTCGCATTCGGACAGGAATTAATCAAAGTCCAGCAGGTGGATTGTGCCACCGCAGGTTACCAAGTCGACGCAGTTGTCATCCAACGGGAAAACGTCGTCTTTCACCAATCTGTAGTCGACATTTTCGTGGTGGTTGTATTTCTTAGCGACTTCTATCTGACTGAAGCTTATATCAATACCGGTAATGGAGTCGAAATAGGGCACGAGCATTTCTCAAATTAACAAATTAACATACCAGAGTGTATAGCACAGTGCCTATGTTCTCGGGAAAACTGCCTGTTTGTATTGCATTCCTAAATTTAGCATTACAGATCTCTATTTTTCCTCTGAGCAATTAGCTAGTATACAGCCGGTGTCGACAGTGACAAAAATTGGTTTTGAATATTATTTTCAGAAATTACCTGCTACTGGGAATTAGCACCTTCTTTTCATGATTTTTGAATTTTTTTATCACCCGATAGTTTGAACTCTTCCAATTCTAACATGTTGCCATATCGAGCTTTATCGATGAAGAGTAGGTCTTTCATATACATTCTCATAATTGTAACATTTTAATAATGATCGATTTGGTTGACAGCTTAAAACGTAAGAACGGAAACGGACTGTCATTACCAAAGAAAATATATCAAAAAGGAAAACTCTTGATTGAAACTCGAGCCTTATTTCTCAGTTGAGCTATATGTGCACGTGCACTTATGTAAGGAGAATGTTTTGATATCTAGTTAGTGTCGTGACGAATGAAGAGACGTGGAGTGTAGAGATAGGGTATAACGTTTTCATGTATACGGAGATATGATGAATTGAATACTTGTAAGGAGCATTGTGTATTCAGAGTTGGAGAATTGAATGCTTGTAAGCAGCATCGTAATATTGACTTATGATTTAATGCTTGTTGACGACATTGCAACATATCAAATTGTGATATTAGAAGTAGATTGTATATGTCGAAGATCGTATTTGGCAGTACAACATTAAAAAAAATACAGTATATAGAAATCAAAGAGTGTTACTGATTTATATTCTACTAGCTGCTTGCAATTTTTTAAGTGACCCGGCCTTTCTTGTTTGATTTAAATTAATGGGGAATATGTAGCAGTGCTATCCCGTTGGCCTGAAAGGAATAGCTCGCCTACGTTCAAAATCTTGGCGTTTGTGATATCACAAAGCATTTTTAGGCTGCCGAGTCTCCGATTTATCAAGTTTGTTATGTCACAGTAGCAAATTACCGAATTATACGAAATTAATCAAAAAAGTGATCTGGGGCCGCGATGGGGACCCCTATTTGAAAATAAAGTAGCTTATAACCTATTCCAGTCTAGACCCGACCCCCGTGCAAGTTTTCAGAGCGCCCAGTCGCGTACTTTTGGAGTTATGGGCGAACGAACATACAAACACACAAACACACAGTTTCTCATTTATTTATGACTAGCTGCTTCGCAGCTATCTCCTGCGGAGGGCTGCTGNCGATCTCTGTGCAAATTTTCAGAGCACCTAGTCAAGAACCTTCGGAGAAGGACAAACGAACATACACACCGTTTCTCCTTTATTTATAATAAGTGACCCGGCCTTTCTTTATTGATTCAAATTAATGAAAAATTTGTAAGAGTTCTATCCCGTTGGCCTGAAAGCAATAGCTTGAATAACTCGCCCACTTTCAAAATCTTGGCCATCGTGATGTCATAAAGCACATTTTTAACCTGTCGAGTCTCTAATTTATTAATCCTATGACATCACAAAGAAAGATTTTGAAATTAATCAAAAAAGTGATCTGGGGCCCCGATGGGGACCCCTANCTGTTTAGATCCATTTTTACACTGCCCATGGAGCAATGAGCACAGAATATTTCAGTAGTAGAAAATAGGTAACACTTTAAATTTTCATTTGGCCCCCAGAGCAATTTGAGACCCCTGCACTAGAGCCATTTTGGTTACCTATTTTTTGCTACTGTAATAACCAGTGCCTTTTGCTCCAGAATCAGTGTAAAATGGGATAAAAACAGCGCTACGCGACTTATTGTTATACTAGCTGCTTGGCAGCTATCTCCTGCGGAGGGCTGCTGGGCCTTCGGCCCAGCTCATTTTATTCCGCAAAGCCTCTGGGCCTTTGGCCCAGCATTATTCAGTTCTTTGTTTGCAAAGCCAGGTGAATCTTTATTGCGATTAGTGGTAAATAGCTTGCCTAGGTTCAAAATTTTGAACGAACGAACGACATTCACAAACACACATACACAGTTTCTCCTTTATTTATGAGCATAAAGAAGAAGATAGCATTTGTGATATTATTCCATGCAGAAAATTCATTCGCATCGTTTTTTGTTAGCAGAGTCCCGTAACAGTGTCCACTTGAATCTTTTGTGTAAATTCAACATTCTTCACCTGTCGGGTGATATTGGTTAAAACGCCGTTACACCACGTCAAGGTTTCACCCTTGGCAACGGGTTTATTGAAGAATAAACCCTCACACAGATAGACAGGCAGTCGGTGTGTGAGGAAAAGACTGTGCCATCTGTAAACAAAAACAACTTGTTGATAACTATATTAAAAATACAATTTCATACCTGAGAGGGAGCGTTTGTCAATTTTGCAAGGCTTCGGGGTAGACAACATTTTTTGTTCTTCCGTTTTCCGCTGCTATAAAAAGGTTGTTCGCGTTTCCTACTCTTGAACAACCTACATAAAGCTGCCCGTGTGCAAAGCAAGGTATCTCGAGGTCAATTCCTACCACTTTCAGTGATTGACCCTGTGCTTTGTTGATGGTCATAGCAAAACTTAAGCGGACTGGAAATTGCAGGCGTTTGAACTGAATTGGAAAATCGGATGGACTTAAAGGTATCCGTGTAATGAATACGTCTTGACCCATGTAGCTTCCCGTCAATATCGTGGCCTCTAACACATGTGGCATCAGTCTTTTGACAACCAATCTGGTGCCGTTACAAATCTTTGAAGGATCAAGGTTTCGAAGTAGCGTGATTCCTACTTTCAAAACCAAATGATGAGGTGGTATTCCTGGTGGCAGTAAAGAGTTTAAAAACTCTGTTGGATAATGTACTGCCTCGTCGCTGTCCATCGTGGTGTCAATCGATTTGTATGACACAGCATGACCAGGAATCTTCTCGATCAATTGGTTGATGTCGTTTTTTGGGGCCAGGATCGCCCTTTCCTGGAGCCATGTATAATTTGTGTAGTTAGAGGCAATATCGGGAAAAACGTTTTCTTTGAGGGATTCTAAATTCCCCACGATATTTCCACACGGATGAATATCAAGTCCGTCGAGTGGATGTGTTGGTAAAAGTCCGTTTCCAATCTCCAACAATTTATTCGCGAAGATACGCGCATCCTGTTCACCGTGGATTTCGGCTCTCATGTTCGTGTTGAGATGTAGTTTAACAATGTGATGCCGCAAATAGGAATTCTTAATGCAGGCATTAAGTTCATCAGCCTTGGTACCTCTCGCAATGACAGGGAGTGTCTGTCGAAAGTCACCTGCCAGCATGAGGGTCACTCCTCCCATTGGCCGATTACAGTTTCGCAGGTCTCGCCTTATCCGGTCAACAGCTTCGAGGGCCCCTTTCTGCGACATAGTACACTCATCCCAGACAATTAGGACGCATTGCTTGAGTAACTGCGCTTTGGCTGAATTCCTTTTGATGTTGCAAACAGGTTGCTCAATGCTGTGTAGGTTTAAAGGCAGCTTAAAAGCGGAATGTGCTGTGCGCCCACCTATGAGCAGCGTTGCTGCTATGCCAGAAGATGCTACGGCTAACGCAATGTGATGTTGTTGTCTCGCCGTCGCTAGCAGCAGGTTTAACAGGAAAGTTTTCCCGGTTCCACCTGGAGCATCTAGGAAAAATATCTGTCCATCGGATTGCGTGATACTTAACATAACTGCGTCGTATGCCACTCTTTGATCTTGCGTGAGGCGAGGTATATCTCGACGTACTTGTTGTTCAAGAGCTAATATATCATACGATCTTTCTTGCATGATCTCAAGCGCAGTAGTTTGATGTTGAGCTCTGTTTGTAATTGGCAATCCCCACGTCTGTATACTGTTGCCTCCCATTCCCATAATCTTATCTTCAAGAAGAATCAGGGCTTCATTGAAGATGGTCTCGCTGTAAAGAGCATCGGGAATGCGCTGCTGAATTCTATAAAGGATATCCTCACTGAGACCTTCTCGATGTTTTTCCCATAATTGCAGCGGATTCGATATCTCGCACGTCTGCAGCATTATGGCAAACAGGTCTCGAAGATGAGTCGCGGAGTGAGTTGTTTCTGCCTCAGTTAGTGTTGCATCCCAATGCATGTCATCTTCCAGTAAGCCGAGTAGTAGACATGCCTCTCTGAAAGTGGCGCAGACGGAACCGTTGATGGTACGAAGTTCCTGGAATGAACGTGGTCCTCGGACATGATGTAAAAGGAGACGAAAGAAGTAGCACTCAAGCTGNTCGGAAGAATATAAAAAAGGAGACGAAAGAAGTAGCACTCAAGCTGTTTCGGATGAATGGTATATACTCGCCCGATAGCATCCGACTTCCTTATTCCCGAATGCCCTTCCACAATTCCTCCATTCCTACGACGCTTCCAGATCTTGCTTGTTGCAACCCATGTATAGTATTGGGGTACTTCACAGTACAGCAACGTTCTAGCATAATCATCTTCACAGCATAGATGGGAAAATGCTGTCAGTGTAGTTGGTCTCGGAGGATGCTGAGCTCTCTGCATAGCGGTCTGTGGGGTGAAATATACTCGTTGATGGTTTTCCAAATTCACTGCTAAATAAACGACCGCCGGATGTCTTTCGTGGATAGG